>SRQA01000089.1:0-41238 GCA_018360365.1 Claviceps citrina | reverse complement strand
TTTTTTGGAAAATCCGAGTTTGGCATGATCAGATATGGACCGAGGCCGTGAGCCAGGCTTATCAATCAGCCCCGTCGACCCAACAAAAGGGGCGTTTTTTGGATGGACACGCACTGTGCGAGCCACCTCGCGCTTCCCAAAAATTTTTCGTCAAGGAACTGGCGTCCTACGTGCCGATGATCGGAAATCACTGGTCTGCGGCACTGGCCTTCGCCATGCCACATGCTATTCACGAGCATCCCGACTTCGTTGCGGCTGCAGTGCTACACCATGCCGATTCGATATGCCCAAGAACAATGGGCGGTCCTGCAAGGCTGCAAGGCCGTCATGTTATGTGCATGCCTTGCATATGTATGTATTATCAGATCATCTTATCAATCACATCGCATGGCACTGAATCCCTACTTCTGAATCCTGGGCCCTGGCAGATGCCGAAATGTGACTGGCGGGTCGCATCTGCACCGTGTGGCCGACCTCGGACCGATGGAACCCGCACAGTCACATCAGATGACTTGCTTTTCCGAATTACTCCGGTATGCTCCATCGTTGCTCTTCTTTAATCAGCCACCGCCACTGCTAAGGTAGGAGACGCACTGGTGAGGTTCTACAGTAGCGTGATGTACACATATAAGCCTCTTAAAGTCGGGCACGGCGTGTCTCATTGAAACCCTACGAGTCCAGGCCAAGTTTCCTGGAGAAGCCAAGTTCTGACACCGTCGACGCCAACTTCCAAATAATCGGTGCATATTGTTCTCGAATCGGCCGTACGCCCATAAGCATTTAACATACACAGTAAGCCCAGCCCAGAACGCCTTCTCGCCTTAGTAGAACAACTCGTTCAGATAGCAAACCATGACAGAAAAATCCCCTCAAATCTCCCCCTAAAAGCCCTAATAATGAAAAAAATGTTTGATGCAGATGGTACAACTTGAAGGATTCCCTCGAGTGGTAGCACGTTGTGAGTCAGTCCACGGCTCACTTGGCCAGGCAGCGGATTCGGATATTTCGACTCGGAAAACAAAAAAACCACTTAAAACATGTCGAACATCTCTCTCTCTCTCTCAATGAGCCGGTTGGTTCTGTACCTCAAGACTTGTACCGCAGATATTCACCTGCAACCAAGCAGTGATCACGCTCAAAGGGTTCTAAGAAAGAAAAGTCAGCCACAGAATCGAAAGGGTTAGGCTTAGGCTTGGCAATCCGAATGCATCTTACCTAGAGTCATCTGATATTTCGGCTTGATGGACTCGGCGCGCATTTTCTGGACTTCATTGGCAAAAACCTCCGCAGGAGGAGCAGTGCTGTCGATGCAGTTTGCCTTGATGGAAATGACGATGCCACCTCCAACCTTGAGGAACCAGTTCGCGTTCATAGCAACAATACGGGCCTGGTCGGGCTGAGCGACATCTGCGAAAATGACATCGACCATTGGGACGATCATGCGATAGCGGGTAGGCTGACGAGCGTCCTCGACAATGGGAACAACGTTGGTTCGCTTTGAGGCCATGTTGATGAGGTCACGGCCAGATCGGTGTGAGAACTCAACGGCATAGACGTAGCCAGTAGGGCCAACCAAATCGGCGACGTGAGAAACAGATGTACCTGAAGCAGCACCGAGGTATAGGACGCGAGAGCCAGGTTTCATGTAGATGTTGTCGGCGCCGCCAGCAATAGCGGCGCAAAGCTTGCTTCGGAAAGGATTCCACATGCGGTACTCAACCTTGGTCGTTGTGGAGGTACCATCGTCGTTTTGAACAGTCTCGTCAACTGAGATGCGCTTCTCGCCATAGACGGACTCGCCGGGCGTGATATTTCGGGTGGCGATACCGTCTTCTTTGCCGCCGCGGACAACGAAAACACCCGGGTGACGATGTGGCTCCTGTCAAATCGTCCCAATTAGTTCCAAAGACGGTCCATATGGCGACATACGTCTTTAATCAAAAAGGATGGAGGCAAGACTTACAACAATGACCTTGGCACCGCCCTTTTGACCAGGCTTGCCGCCTCCGCGGGCACCACCTCGAGCACCGCCTCGGGGTGCTCCACGGCCTCCACGACCACCACCAAAGGGAGCACCACGCCCACCTAGATTTCATCACGTTAGAACCAAGAGCATGAGCCATCTCAGGTCCGTCTCTCGACAGGGGTCAAGCATACCACGAGCACCACCTCGACCCCGATCACCACCGCCAAAGCCTCCTCGGCCACCACCACCTCGACCGCCTCCACGACCGCCACGCATACCACCGCCACCGCGGGGAGCGCCTCGAGCACCGAAAGCCATTGATGAATATGCTCTTGTTTCGAGGATGATGAATTTGTATAGGAGAGCTGTCGCCTGTGAAGGTATCCGAAATGCTTGCGATGTGCACTTGTGCACTCTTGATGTTTGTCGTGGTACTTGGCCGTCGATCTGAGCTGGGAGTTTGACAACCTTGAAGTTTCGGAAGAAATTTTTGAAGCTTTTTCCTTGAGGCAGCTTTTTTTTTCTGCGGGTCCACTTATGATCCATTACTAGTTTAGAGCATTTTTCCACGAAAGGACCCCTGCACGATCCGACCTTTTTCCGGCTCCATCGCCAAGTCTGTCCAAGAATACATCTGGAGTCACGTGCATCAAGGACACATGCACAGGCGACGATTGAGAATACTGTCAAAGAGATTGCAAAACTTGATCCTTTTTTTTCTTGTTCTCTTGTTGATTTAATTTTGAAGCTAAGAAAAAGGTATTTGGTCATTTATGCACGTGCATCCCGTCCTTCCCCCATTTCACCTCCCCCAAAAAAGGGGGAGCCAGCCGTGTGGTGCCAGATTGCTCAGACTAACCAGGGAGGGCAGCCAAACCCTAACGAGTTGCCCAGATTGGTAAGCGAGCATCGATAGCAGGCCCGCCCCAGCGCATGGGAAGACCAACTTTCTTGAAATTTCTCAACTCCAGCCCGCGAACCCACGTCGTCGTCGTCGAATCAGTCACCACATTGCAGTCGTCGAGATGGTGAGTTCCTGCCCTGCGAAAAAAAAAATGAGAAAACAAGAGAAGGAAAGATAATATAGTTTCGATGGAAGAAGAAGGAGAAGAAGAAGAAGGGCGCGACTTGATTGTTCTGCAATACCGAAATGCTGCTGAACATATCCTCGTCGCCGTCCGATTCAATTCCTGAGGAACAAGCGAACGAGCGGGTATACGACGATGTCATCGAATAATTGACAACGACTGACAACTTTGTGTTATTTTTCTTCGCTCCCGACTACTAGGTTCGATACGCCGCCACCGAGATCCAGCCCGCCAAGTCGGCCCGCGCTCGCGGTGCGTACTTGCGCGTGTCCTTCAAAAACACCCGCGAGACCGCCCAGGCCATCAACGGCTGGAAGCTGCAGCGCGCTGTTGCTTTCCTCGAGAACGTCAAGGAGCACAAGGAGGCTGTTCCCATGCGACGATACGCCGGCAGCATTGGCCGCTGTGCCCAGGGTACGACTTTTTTTGCTTTCCCTCTTCCCAACATTGGCGGTCGAATCGTTTTCACTGCAGGACATCTGTGGAACATCTCTCTCTCTCCTTCCCCTGGGCCGCACACGACATGCCACTACAAAGTCCTCTTCCGATGACCAGTTGATGATCGTCGTGTGAGACCCAGGGCCTGATGGAGACGTGGACGTTTTTGACGGATGACTTCGCAGAAGGCCCTTGTGAAAGTATAGCAGCTGACAAGAATCCCGCAATAGGCAAGCAGTTCGGTGTCACCAAGGCCCGCTGGCCCGTCAAGTCTGCCCAATTTTTGCTGGATCTTCTCAAGAACGCCGAGTCCAACGCAGATGCCAAGGGCCTCGACACTGGTGCCCTGATTGTCAAGCACATCCAGGTCAACCAGGCTCCCAAGCAGCGCCGCCGAACATACCGTGCGCACGGTCGAGTACGTTGGGCTTTCCACCTATACACCCACCGAGATGGCTCTCTACCTGGGAAAATCTCCTCTCTTTTCTAACGTTGTCATCACAGATCAACCCCTACATGTCCAACCCCTGCCACATCGAGCTCATCTTGACCGAGGGAGACGAGGTCGTCCAGAAGTCCAACGAAGTCGTTGGACGCGAGGAGATTCACCTCAACTCGAGACAGCGTGGTGCCCGCCTCCGCAAGGCCATCACTGCCGCATAAATATTTTGAAAAAAGAAAAAGAGCAAAAAAAAGAGAGAGCGTAAAACATGGATTGGTTTTTTCGTGTCGACGGGCGCAGGACAAAACTAGAGAGATGTGGTTATGTTTTTTGGAAGGGGGGGGGGGGGTGACGATTCGTGGCTTTTCCATCTCCTGGTGTATCTTCGGCTACGGTGGGAGCAACGGCATCGAAAGGGAAATGCCGTTCACACATTTCCTCTTTCTCTTACTTTCGCAAGCGTTCTTGACGAAATGTAATCAAGATCAACGACAATCAGACTTCACTTGGGACTTGTACCATACCCTCGTGTGTAGGTGTAAAAGTGCATTGTGTTACAAAGCCAGTCATGTGGCTCATGTTCCTTGTTCATTCTGGCTCGGGTTCTTCAACCCAGGGTCACATACGCATGAGGGCTCGGCATCCTGCCAGAATCTACGAAAATTGCATCCAACATGAAAGAACAGTATCTACAACATGTATTACCAGTACCACGTATGCAAGTAACTCCAACATAAAGGCGACAAGATACGTCTCGAAAATGATGGCATGCCCCACAATTCTCCCGGTTGCCTCGCCCTTCTTCCCATGTCTTCATGGCACTCGTGATGATGACTTGGCACCATGCATGTCATGAATTTCCGTCGGTTGCCTCCACGGTCCCGTTGAATCGGTCATGGCCCGGATGTAGCACGCCCTCGTATTTTGCGTCATCAATGACCTGCTGATCATAGACTGCCTCCCAGCCAAAGGTCATGCCAAAGCCTTCGAGTATGGCTTTTTCTTGGTCCCTCATAAAAGGACTGATTCTGGCCAGGAGTTTGTCCCGGCAGGCTTGCATTTGTGGCAACACCTCGCTGTTGCCCGACACGGTGAGTCTCTCGCCGCCATGGGGAAGAATTGCTGTCGTTCTTAAGAAAGGGGCATCAATGGCGACATAGCCGCAGGAACGAAAAGATAGATGCTTCAGATGATACTTCCCCTCGTCTTCACGCAGGCCGGCTGCACGAGGAATGTACTTTGCAACCCTCTCCGCTGCCGATGCTCCTGCATCCATGCGCAGTCCCGTGCTCTGCGCCACCAGGTCGCGGAATTTGATGCCCGGTGAGAAATGATCAATCAGACCGGCCCATGAAAATAAACCAGGCTGCCAGACCTCTTCGCTTGCTGGAGGATTTGCAATGGGAAGCCAACTTGGTGCGGCCGCGACAAATTGTTGGACTAGTACATCGAAGTCGTCGTCTCCGTCGCTCTGGTGCGCATATTGGTCCAAAGACGCATCGCCATCAACGGACTCGTGATGGGCGTGATGGACGTGATTGACGACAGGTGCATTTGGCAGGGGCAATGGGGCTTGCACGACGACGGTAGGGGGGCCGGAAAGAGACACAGACTCCAGCTCGAGTTTCTCAAGAGATGCCAGAGCAAACTGGCGAATCGCTTGCAAGAATATATGTGGTGGCGACCAGCAGTTCTTCAGAGATAGATGCTTTATGTATGGTAGATGAAGCAGCTTGGAGGTCCCCTGTCTCACCACCGTCGCGAGTGTCATGAGTTCAGCTCGATGATAAAAGGGGGCGGGAAGAATAAAGTTGTTGCGCTGGTATGAGCTAGCGCCAAATTCTCCTCCACATATCCATTCAAAGTGGATGCTCTCGACATTTTGACACTTGCCGACGTAATTGTTGAGGAGCTGGAACACTTTGCCGACTGACGCGGAAGGTGATGTACTGAAGTCGACAACGCATCCTGGTTGGGCCGTCATGACCTGTCTCCAATCGGCAATGACACCGAGAGATAGGTTTCGGAGACTTGGGATAGCCTTCCATACATCGTCCCGGCAGAAGATACGTAGGTGACAGCTTGGAATCTTGGCCACTGTAAATGTGGTCACGTTGTCAAAGCAGTTACTCATGGCGTTGTTGACCAGCGCAAGGACGAAGGATTGAATCAAGGCACGGTGTGCCCACTCTAGTTCCAGCAGCATCTCCTTCTGCGCCTGGGTGAGACTCCCAGGGCTCAGGGAAAAAGTCGTTGCGCTCGTCTGAACGAGGTGTCTCGCGGTTTCGAGCTCGAGCTCTCTCGGTGTTCTGGGGAGCGGTACCCCTGCAGGCCATGGTTCCGCAGCTCTGGTGTAGGAGGGAGATAGTTCCCCCAGGCGAATCTGTGATAAGCTGACACCTTCGGTATCAAGCAGAACCTGGATAGCGTCCTCGATTTCTGATGTGTCATAGCCGGCCTCGGCGAGCATTCTCTCGAGCACTCCCTTGCTCAACACCGTTGGATGAGGTTGAGGCTGCGCCAACTGGTCATGAGCCATTGCAGTGTCGTCGAGGTTGGCAAGGGTCGTGTCAGGCTCGTAAGTGGTCCCGAGAGACGAGCGGCTCTGTTGGCGCCAATCTACGGTGGAAAAGACGGGTTCCCGGCGATGGCCTTTCCGTGCCTGCTTGTCTGGTCCGGCAAGACAGCCCAAGCCGGCATCGCAACACAAGCCAAGGTTGTGAACTTTTGACAGGCAGCGCAGCGCGGCCGTCATGTCATGGGTCTCATCGGCGGTTTGTTCGAGATGGTCGAGATCAGTGTACCGACAATAATTCTGATGCGGCCAGCGGTAAATGCCCCAGAATGTCGGGACGGCCTCTTGGGCTAGCTTGACAGGGGGACAGGCGAGTGTGCCTTCATCAATCTCGAGAGAGAGGGCGAAGCGAAGGATGAGAGGGCCAAACGACTCGAAGATGCGCATTCCGTCGGACAAGAGGCTGGCATTTGCGCCGTCTGCCGCGTTGTTGCCATGGCGGCGCAGGCTGGTGTACAGCTCGGAGCGAAAGGGAACGACGACATTTCGAAAGTACTGCGCCGAGGCCTTGGCCTCGAAATCACGACATACTAGGCGCAGATTCCTGATATCGGCTCTGGTCAGATGGGAAGTGATGATGTCGAAGATCTCAACAGGGATTTGCGCCATTTGCCATGCGGTTCAAGGGTCAAGAGCCTCGAAGGCAAGTGCTTGCCGGCCGATTCTGTTGCGCGCTGCGAGGTGCGTTTCCCACGCAGCATCATGTGTACATTTAGGAGTAGGTGTAGATTAAGTACAACAAGGCTCAAGGCTGCAGGTGACAGCCTGTCCCTTGGGCCTTGGCAGTGCCTTGGCAGTGCCTTGGCAGTGCCTTGGCAGTGTAGCCTTGGCCCATGGTCAAGCATTGCAAAGAGCAAGAGCAGGTGCGAGGGACCCTTTCCCCGCACTCCGAAGCCGTGAATGGTCCCTACCTACAGGCTACAGGCTACAGGCTACAGGCTACAGTAGGGTGTGCACTGTGTAGGTAGTGGACTAATAGTAGGCGGACCGTGGAGGCAGGTCCAGTACTCTCCTAGTGCCTGGTTCCTTCCCCACGCAGATGCGGCTTATGCACGTCCTAGGTTAGCCAGGGAAAAAGCGGCGCTTTGCCCGAGGCCCATGCACTTCATCTCCGGCCTTTCCCCAACATCCCTGCCAGGACCAGCCAGTACCTGGCAACGCGAACCACGTCCGTCACGCACTTCCAAATAGACGGCTGCGCCAAAAAAAAAAAAAAAAAAAAAAAAAACCCTGGACGGAACGTACACTGCGGCATATTCCACGAAGCGCAGCGTCGAGCCGTTGGTGAAGTCGTGCGGACCGGACTGAGGCATGAGCGTGGGGCCCGCTGCAGCCTCTCGCCATCTTTGGGTTTGAAGCGCGAGTCCAGTTGGAGCAGAGTTGTACTGTGTACACCTGCCTACTACTAGGTAGGGAGGACTCCTCGTACTTTGTATACCGCAGAGAGATCGCAGACGGGTGCCGAGGACAAGGTTTGGGCGGCCTGCACTTTAGAGGCAACAAGGTTCACGTATGTGAATCGGGGGGATCGTGACGGAAAGTGGTGGGTGACAAACGAGACGGGGGCGGAACTAAGCAAGTAGAAGAATGAAACAAGGTAAGAAAGACGGATGAAGAAAAAAAAAAAAAAAGACAGGGGGGAGATGGCACAACACTAAAAGATTTCAAACCTTGTACAAAGGTAGGAAAAGAAAGGGAAATATGATAATACAATGATTGAACAGAAATATCGGCATCGAAACTTCGAGGGCATTCACTTCCATCATAGATCTGACCCGGTCCAGTCGGTGCGGTGTGCGGTCAAGTAGCACCCGGCTTGGTCGCGTCGTGCAGATTGGCTGCTTCAAATTCCAACTGCGCCAGTGAAGCAGACAGTCTCACTTTAGAGATAGAGAATTTGTCCCCGAATGTATGTGCGCGCCATTTCAAGCGACTATCGTGTAATTTTACAACGCAGATTTTGAATCCAATAACAAGTGTTGTCTTGTACACATTTTGAAAAATTACAGACCCCTCTCTCCTTCTCTCCCCCCTCCCTTCCCCGGTCGTCAAGTTGCCTCGAACCCATCCTGCTTCCAGTCCCCGTGATTTGCCACCGCTCCCGCCCCCGCCATCGAGGAGCCCAGGCCAGCGGCATGCGTTCCGGCATCTGTGCCACCCAGCCAATACAGGGAGAACAAGACCAGGACGTGGAGGGCCACGCAGTATGCCGCGAAGAGATTCCGGCTTGCCCGAGACGCGAGCACCATGCGCGTGATGGAGTACACGACTCGTTCCGGGAGGCTCATTCGATGATATGCCCTGGCCGACTCTCTGCCGCGAAACGCCGCAAACGGGGATATGTTTGACTCGTAGGCCTTGCGGTACCTGTCCATGGCGATTCCGGGGCTCCCGCTTCCCGCCAGCGACACATTCGCGGGATTGGCGTTGGCCGGGTACGCTGAGGAGGAGGAGACGGCTGTCGAGCCGCCTCGGTTGTACGTGGACACATACCTCGTCTTCTCATACAGATTGAGGTTGTCCTTTTGCAACGCGGCCACTTCTTGCCGCAGCTGCTGCACAGTCCGGTGCGTCTCGGCCAGCTCGTTTTCGAGCTCCGTGTTCTTCTTCTTGAACCGATCTCTCTGTGCTGTGACCATTGGCAGGATCCCCGATCCGCCTCCCATCGCTTCGCGGTCCCCCGGCGTCATGCGCGGCTCTATGCCGCTGATGATGGATGAGGTCGGTGACAGTCTTCCTCCTTTCCGAGTTTGCGCTCGAGTAACGTATGTGGCTGCGACTGACGCGCCCGACGGGAAGGCGTTGGCCCCCTCCGCCTGCACATTTTCGAGGTCCTCCTCCAACTTCTGGTTCAAGTTCTGCGACTTCTCCAGCTCTGCATTGGTCCTGGAGAGCTCCTCTTGCAAGTCTTGCAAGCGACCCTGCAGGTCTTGGTGGGAAACCCGGAGGACTGTGAGCTCGTCACCCAGCTTCTTGTTCCGAGACAAGAGCAGTTTTTCCAGCGAGTCTCCCTTGTCCTCGCCCTCTCCCGTCTTGTCACGCGCTTCGTCGTCATCCCCTGTAGAGAACTCAATGCTCTTGAGAACCTCGAGCTCCTGCTTGATGTCTTCGTAGTCGCACCATTTCTGCACTTTGGCTTTGAGGGCTTCCTTTTCATCCCTCAAATGAGCCATTTCGCGCTCCATTGCTCGGACTTGTGTGTCCCACTCGCGTCTCATTCTCTCCTTTTCCATCCGTGACGAGTCCACCTTGCGAATCAGGGACGAGTTCTCGCTCCTCATGCGCATGTAGCCGGGGTCGTCGTCGAGCGATTTGTCTGGTTGCGTCGAGAGAGAGGACTGGGCCTTTGCCAATTCTAACCTCAATTGCTCGTTACGAGCCTCAACCTCGGCAAGTCGAGCGCTGGTTCGTTCCATGTCCGAGTGGAGCATCTCGAGCTCAGCACTCGACGGAAAACCTCGCCTGCTGCTCTCTACGTCCTCACTGGTCTTGCCGAGGCGCTGGTTGACTTCATAGCTTGCGCGCATTTCGCTGAGCAGTCGATCCTGGTTCTCCACCTTTTCCTCCAAACTCTTCTCCTTGGCTACCCAGTTATCATGTTTTTCTTCCAGCACGGCATTCCAAGAAGCTTCCACCTCCTTGACCCGGCTTTCAAGGCTTGATTCGATTTCCTTCCGTGCTGCTCGTTCGGACTGAAGCTTCGCCTCCGTCTCCTCTAGTTGAGACGTGAGTTTCGACACATTTTCCTGCAAATGTATGTTTTCCTCGGTGAGTCTCGGAATAGTCTCCTCAGACACGAGCATGGAATCCACGGATGCCTCCAGTAGAGGATATGGATCGGGCACTTCTGATATGGACGTGTATGTTTGTAGAAAAGCCGAGTTTACCGACTTGGAATGATTCGTCAGGAGGTCAATGAAGTTTTGGTAGGCTAGTGTCGTGTCAGCAGAAAAGACCACAAAGCCTCAATTGGTACAGGAAGGGTACCTTTCAGTAGGCCCTTGAACTCGTTCAGCTTGCTCGCATCGTCTAGCTTTCGAAACTCCTTTGTTTTCTGAGCCAGTTCTTTGCGCTGAACGGTTGAATCTCGTTGATAGGCTACGATTTCCGAGGCAGTGTTGTCCAGGTTTGAAGTCAAAGCCGTCAGATCGAGGCCTGTTCGCCGGTCAGCAAATCCAGGGACGGCAACGGGCGAGCAACCTCATGTGAGCATACTTCTCCAAGCTGAAATGGCATGTTGAAAGTTATTTGCGGCCCCGTGCGCGGTTGGCATCGTGGGCACCGTTGCACTTGGAGCATCCGCCGCTTCGGCCATTGCGCGCGAACCGAACCTCTATCTCTCAAGGTACTGATGTGTATGCATCCCAGAATGCCCGAATGCTGTCCAGGACAACCGAGATAATGGACCGACCAAAGAGACAACTATGCTAAGCCACACGTGCTGTTCCGTCACAGCGGCCCAAACGGGGAACGTATGTGGCGCAGGCCGCCGGCCTACGGCTGGCATTTACCATCAGCGCAGCAAAGCAGAGCTTCGATTGCGTCTCCAACAAGATTTCAACTTCCAGCCCACAAACGAGCACGCACGGCCCTGCCAACTAGATGATTTCGATAGCGTCGACCGCTTTCGCCGAGAATTACAGCTACGGGGCTTGCACATCTCACGAGGCGATAGAGTCCCCCAGCATTCAGACCAAGCTTGCCCAAAGCTCGTCGAACCCTCCAGTCACCGAACAAACACAGACTGACCGCGGTCGACATCGTTGAACAGCGCACGTACACGATTATACCTCCAATCGAGAGGCTGGAGCTCTGCAGACGTCACTGAGCCTCGGCAGCTGCAAATATGACCCATCTGCCGCGGACGCGCAGTTGATAGGAACCGCCGGCATGGCATCGAACACCGCGGAGCCGGGTACTACTGGCCCTGAGGAGCAAGCCGGTGATGAGGCCGGGCCATATATCCTGCGGCCGCTGTTGGAAGAGGTTCCTCTGTCAGCAGATGGTTCTGAAAGCAATGTCAAGATCAATTGTGTAGAATACTACGGTACGTACCACGAGCATACTGGTAGCCAAGTAGTTTGCCGTTAAAAGTTAAAACATCGTGAAATAGATGGAAATCTGTACATTGGCACATCGGCTTCCGAAATCCTACACTTTGTGGAAATACCGCCTGACCCGGGCGACAGGGCCGGAAGTCCCGTGTATATACCAGCCTCGCGGCTGTCGCCCGTGTCCTTGGACTCGTCGTCGTCTTCGTCGTCTTCTGCCAGGAGGCTTGGAGTTCAGGAGATCGTCTTGTTGCCCAGGATTGGCAAGGCTTGCATCTTGTGCAATTCGACCGCTGCTTTCTACTCGCTGCCCGAATTGAGTCCAGTATCCGGCATTAGCGCTGTGAAGAACTGTAGTTGGATCGGCGGCGTGGATCTGAACGAGACGGAGCTTAGCTACAGCCCAGGAAACACGTCAGCGAATGATGCCACCATTCTCCTGTCTTTGAAGTCGAAGATTCAGGTTGTACGCCTGGCCGACAGGGTGCTGGAAGCTTTCGTGAGTCATTCAGGACTCCATCCATCCATCCATCCATCCATCATACATGCACAACACACGCGTGGCGGCGCTAACATGTGGAATCAGAAAGTGACCTTTGCTGCAAGCGTTTTGTCCGTGCGTCGAGACTCTATAGCCTGCGTTGCCGACTCCCGCTCGTATGCTCTGCTCGATATCTACAGGCAGCTTATAATACCATTGATGAGCATATCAACATTGGACGAGGCCCCTGTTGAGCAAGCTGGAATGCAACGGCATCTTCTCGAGGCTGAAACTTGTTCCACCAATCAATCCGCAAAACCGAAAAAACAAGTCTTGGGCCACAATCGCACGTCGAGTAAAGCAAGCGATACCGGTGCGTCTCAACAATCAGCCACTCCAGAACACCCGACCAGTCATCAACGCTCTGTCGATGCCGATGTTGAATCGCCTCCTGTGCAAACGGATAAGCCTCTTCCTGCGGCACCGACCGGTGATACTGAGCTGTGCCCAAAATCAGAAATAAGATGCTCCGACACGTTTACCACCCTGAGACCTCACATAGCTTCCCCAAGCCCAGATGAGTTTCTGCTAGTTATAGGGACGAAACCGTCGGAGCCGGGCGTGGGCATGTTTGTCAGTCTAGATGGAGAGCCTACAAGGGCGACCATCCAGTTCGACAGGTACCCCGAGCAAATAGTCGTGGATAGGGGGTGCAACCCAGACATGATTTCTTCGTCACAAACAGGGTTCGGGGACCAACAAGATTGCCACATTATTGCTTCCATTCGCCAGGATTCTGACCAGGGTCCGCGCTTTGGCTTGCAGATCCAGCACGTCAATGCTGGCCAAGAGGCGAATCCGAACAAATACTGGCTGGAGGCCAACTCGCCATCCGCAGGACAGCCCTACGGAATGGCGACGCTCAGGGGACGTGGGCAGATCCGACTCGACGAAGTTGTCTCCAAGCTGAGCCAGAAGAGATTTGCGCCATTTGCCGGGCCAGCAGAGGCGTCTCCTTCTTCGGTCAAGAGTTCAGATTCTAGAACGACACTAGCGATTGAGCGGCTGTCGAGAGAAAGAGAGCTTTTTGAACGTGATGATTCTCAAGACGATGACTCCCAGCCCGAGGACTGGGAATCAGCGCGGAATCGGGAGGGAGAAGACTTCGCACGGCGACTTGCCAACGCAGAAACAAGATTGGTTGTCTGGAACGGCCATCGTATATGGTGGGCCATCCGAAATCCCCTGATCATTCAGCTCGACACCATTCTCGAGGGTGCTGGCGCTGGCGGACGGATGACAAACATGGACAGGCGACCCATGTATTCTGTCCTGAAGCTCACCCGCGGTCGAGACGCCAGGACTGAACTGGACTACATGACTCTGGACTATTTGCGACAGAAAGCGGGACTCCTCCTCTGGATCAGCGTGTTGGCCTCGTCGGCAAGTCATGAAATGGGTGATGCTGAGCTCAATGCCCTGGACGATGTTCTAGTGGACAGCAAACTGGATCCTCGGGTCGTCGTCTCCATGGTTCCTGGGATCCGCAACGACGTCATCGAGGGCCGTCGTGGAATATGGATCTACGCCGGTGTGAAGAAGATTGCCGAGCAGTTTCTCGGCAGCGTCTCGTCCGAGACTTGTGCTGACAACGAGGCTCTGCAGGACGTCGATACCCGTACCATGCAGTTTTTAAGACGCTTCTTGTCGTCTTGGAGGAGAATGAAAGGGTTCGGCAGCGTGGCGGACGACGGCGAAGTGTTTCAGACGGTGGACGCAGCGCTGCTGATTGTCCTGCTCGAACTGGATCAGCGTTCGCGCAGGCTCGGCTCGGCTCGGGAGGTGGCCGTCAGGGCGGAGCTGAACGAGCTTGTCGACAGCGGTGTCGAGTGTTTTGACCGGGCGGTCGACGTGCTCGAATCGTATCGCCGTCTTTTCGTGCTCAGCAGGCTGTACCAGAGCCGTAAGATGGTTGGACATGTGCTGGCAACGTGGAAGCGTGTCCTTGAGGGAGAAGAGGACGGCGCGGACGAGTTCCAAGACGGCGAAGCACGCATGAGGGACTACCTCGGCAAGATCGGCAGCCGGTCTCTGGTTCAGGAATACGGCGTCTGGCTCGCCAACAGGAACCCCCGGCTTGGCGTGCAGGTGTTTGCCGACGACGGCGCGAGGGCGCCGAGGTTCGAGCCCGCGGAAGCGCTTGCGATGCTGCGGACGGAGGCGCCCGCCGCGGTCAAGTACTACCTCGAGCACCTGGTCTTTGACAAGGGGCTCACGTCGTACGTGGGAGAGCTCCTCAAGCACTACCTGGACGTCGTCGTGGGCGACCTCGAATCGTCGCGGACCAGTCGCGAGGCCGTCATGTCGGCGTACGACGCATACAGGGCCCTGCAGGCGCCGAAGCCCGCATACCACCACTTTCTGGCGGAGAATGCGCCGCCGGACGACGAGGTGTGGCGAAGCCGGCTGCGGCTGCTCCAGCTCCTTGGCGGGCCGCACGAATACGACGCTGCCGCCATCGCGGAGCGCATCGAGGCCCTGCTCCCCGGTGACTTGCTCGTGCCCGAGACGATCATCCTGGCGGGGCGTCAGCACCGCCACGGGGAAGCCCTCCGGCTGCTGGTGCACCAGCTCGGCGACTATGACACGGCCGTCGCGTATTGCCTCCGGGGCGGGACGAGCGTCTACTCGCGGCCCCGGGCCGGCGCGGCCGACCAGCAACGGCGGCTCTTCCACGCAGTCCTCGGCGAGTTCCTGGCCATTGCCGACGTGGGCGACCGCGTGGAGCAGACGGGGGCGCTGCTCGAGCGCTTCGGCGCGTGGTTCAGCGTGGAGCACGTGCTGGGCCTGATTCCCGACACGTGGCCGGTCGATGTGCTGGCCGGCTTTCTGACGGGCGCGCTCGGCCGGCTGGTCCGGGAGAGGCATGAGTCGACGGTCAGGCGGGCGCTGAGTGTGGCGGAGAACTCTAGGCTCAGCTACGAGGTCGTGGTGGGTGTCAAGGAGAAGGGACCGAGCATCGAGGGGGCACAGAACTAGAGAGAGTGCGTGGTTGCGTACATGGTCCGTGGTGTCCGGTATCATGCTCACAAGGTATCGGACAAGTGTGATGTAAACGGTGTAGACAGGGATGAACAGAGACACAGATAGGGACGGCAGCATTACTGGTGGTGGTGATGGTGGTGGTGATGGTGGTGGTGGTGGTGGTGGTACTTAGTTTGGTAACGGCTGGCTCTCACCCCCCCTCCCCCTTTTCTCCATCTCCATCTCCCCCGTCCCCGTCCCCGTCCCCGTCCCCGTCCCCGTCCCCGTCCCCGTCCCCGGCCCGCTCGCCCGCCACCGCCCTCCTCAGCTGCCCTATAACCAGCCACCTCTTCCGCACGGTGATGTCCTCATCCCGATCCCACTCCCACTCCCTGTCCCGGCCGTCACAGTCCCTCTCCCAGATGCAATCCACCACGAGGTCATGCCTCGCAAGGGCCCGCTCGTCAAAGAAGCCCCTCATCTTCTCGCGGCCGGTGTGAAAGCCGGCGACGACCCAGCACACCGCGTCATCGGCCGAGGTTTCTTCTCCTCCCCCTTCTCCGCCATCATCCCCCTCCGCCGTAGCGCCACCCCTCGTGCTGTTCCTCGTTGTCCTCCTGCGCGGTTGCGGCGGCTCCTCGTGCGGGCTCCCATCGCAGGCTTTTAACCGCGTCGATTTCCGCTGCCCCGTTCTTGACGATTTGGATACCGAAGGGCTTGCCGCAAGACTGAGCCCTTCCGCCTCGTCATGGTCCGTAATCGTTGCAGCTGGCAACGCTGGCCGCAATACCGTTTCTGCGATGCGTGTGCTGCCGCCCCCCCTCGTTGTCGTCGCTGCCGTTGCCGCTGCCGCTGCCTCTGGCTCCTCCGTCCTAAGTCGCTTCGACTTTCGAATAAACTGAAAATCATCGTCGCGCTCAAAATCAGTCGGGGCTAGGCGTTGTGTGTGGTGCGCACGCATCCAGTCAGTACAAACTCCTTCTTCTTTGAGTTTTGCCCACCCACGAAAAAGGGGACCTACCGGCCGGATGGCGCTTGCTTCTTCGCCGCTCTTGCTGGTTGCTCATGCTACGAAGTTCTAGCACCTGTTGAGTAGCCACGAGGGTTGTCATGGATGGCTAAATTCGGAAAACTTCATGGGCGTGCTCGGGCGATTTTCAACGTGTGGTGTTGTTCGAGGCTTTGTTGCTTCTTCTTTTTTCCGTCGTCGCAGCTATTCGTGAAGCACTTATTAACGAGGCGGGCTTCGTCTTGCCGCGCGAGCGAGCAATGTGCACGCTCAACCGGAACTGTCGCGTGTGGTTTTTTGATCGCGACCGATTCGGCAGCCGGCGCAGGCAGTGACGTCGGCTGATGTGTATGTCTCTTTCTTTTCGTGTCCCCGATCAAAGCTGGCTTTGCGCAAAGGAGCGTATGCTGGGCTGGGCAGAGAGCAACGCCAGGCGCGGAAATTCGCGATGCTTTTGTCGTGTAGAGAGCTGCCTCGTCTTGTTTACCTCCGAGAGACGAGGATGCGTATTACTGGGTGCCACTAGGCCGTTTTGGGCCACTTTGCACCCCGCCCTCGCCGAACGCCACACGAGTGCATGATTGGCTGAGTGCTTTGCCCCGACTGGCCGGATATACTCATGTACGTCTCCAACGCTTGCGAACAGACTGAACATCATAATGGCACATTTCTTCTTAATCAAGCCTGGTTTCCGTTGTGATTCCTTCTCATCGCTTTGGTCATAATAAATAAAACTGCGCTTTTGGTCGGCATCAATACCCCCATGGCCAACACATTACCCAGTAGCTCCTTGTTGCCTATTGCTACCACAACAGATACTAAGCCAAAGGTTGTCAACACCAGTAGAAACAAAAAAAACGTCAACAGATTGCGTGTTCATCCCCAACGCCGCGACAAGCCTTGCCAAACACCTTTTGATGTGCGTGTGCTGTGTAGAAATGTACATAGAGGATGCAACGGGCCTGAAGAGATTTCCGTGAAACTTGTGCTCTAAAAGAGTCACCGCTTTCTTTCCTCTCTCCGTTTTTTTTTTTGGGGGGGCCGTCATTCCCTACACCAAAACCGATTCCCAAATAATTCATCCAGTTTCATCAAAAGCTTGTTGTACAGGGCGCAATGACTGACACGAGTAAAGGGAAGAAGTCCGTTTGCCCACGGTACCGGCCTGAATATCGGCGCTTGTGTAGATCCAACGAAATGAAGCCAGTTGTAAGAAATTCTTATGAATCTATACCGTTTTCGCAAGGCGAAGGTATGTCGTAGACTTGCGTAAAAGGGACTATGTCTGAGAGAAACCCGGCGTTTGATGAGCACCATAGGATTGTCTATCGGCCGTGCTAAGATTGCCGCTCCATACAGCGCCAGCTGCTCGATCCTGACTCTATGAAAAACGGCGCTGGACTCCTTGTCCGGCCATGACCTGCTGTTGACTGGGCATGGCACCGGCCATTCCGTACGGGTTCATCTGCGCGTTATATGGCTCAACAACTTGTGACATGAACGGGCCGTGTAGACCCTGCTGTTGAGTGACAGGGCAATCTTTGTGAGCCAGAAGCAATGTTTTCAAGTTCACGACTTCTTCTCTTAGTTGTGTTATTTGCGCCGTGAGTGCGTCGTTTTCGCTGCTGTACATTTCAACCTTGTTCTGCAGGTTGGCAAGCCACTGCTTCTTGCGCTGTCTACATTTGAGAGCGGCAACTCTGTAGAATTTGAGCGGTTAGTTAAAAGGTCAAGTCAGATGAGTTCGAATCGAACAAGGGTAACGTAATCTCGTACCGATTTCTTTCGAGAAAATTCTTGCGCTTCTCCTCGTCCGTCATCTTGACCTTCGGGTTCCCATCTTCACCCATCATATCGTCGTCGTCCTCATCATCAGAATCATCCTCGTGGACACTTCCATTGACAGCGCCGGCGGTGCCCTTTGTCTTTTTAACAGGAGGGGCTTTAGCCGGCGCGTCATCAGCTTTCCTTCTTCCGTTTGTCGCAGCTGCACTCTTTTTGCCCTTGCCCTTCGGCGCAGGTTTCGCTTGCTCGTTGCTGTCTACAGACCCGTTGGTCACTTCGCTGACTCCTCTCGAAACAACTTTGCCACTCGACATTCGGGGTGATGTGTTTGAATGCTGAGCCGAGTTTGCTGGTGTTGGATGGGCGTGACTAGGCGCGCTGGAAGTGTTGAATTGACCTGACGCCTGAGCACCGTTCCTACTCTGCGCACCCTGTGCAAGCATAAACAATCCGTTGGCGGCGTCGTTGTCGTGCGGATCAAATGGCCCAGAGGCCTGTTTTGGTTCTGATTTGACAGCCGATGTGCCGTTGGGCAATTTAGAGGGCTGCGAGGTTACTGGCTGAGGTGCTTGTTGCTGCCGTTGTGACTGTTGCTGTAATTGTTGTTGCGCTGGCGGTTTTTGATCACGTTTGGCAGCAGCTGCGCTTATGGCAGTTCGATGAAAATCGATTGTACTGGGAGTTGCGCCGCCGCTGGCGAGTTGTGCAAATAAGACCTGAGAATTTGGACTTGGGGCGGGAAACATGGACCCGCTGCCGCCGGGTGTAAGTCCAGATCGTAACGAAGACTCGTTCGGTGTCGGAAATCCTCCTCGGAGGTGATGGGTATCACTAAAGTAATCATTGGCTGGTCCTGACAACATGGCAGGGCTCAAGGGACCGGTGCGCAACGAGCCACCTCCCCAATTAAAAGGTGCTGCGTTGCCGCCGGGAAGAAGTGAAGATGGCGAGGTCAATGCTGCCACAGGAGGCAATTTGGTGCCTCCTGGAGTCTCAGGGCCTCCACCGCCCCCGAAAGACTGTTCGAAGGGATTAGGCTCCAGACTGAGAGATCCGCCAACCTGGCCAGCGAAGAAGTCCGGTGTATTGTTGCCGAGTGGTTGTTGACCTGGTCGAGGAGGAGGCGCGAGGGGCTTCGTGGGTTCCGCATTAGACGCGCCGAGTGGCTTCGCGGCGGAGTCGACCTTGGAGGCCGGTACTGGATCTGTACGAAACGAGAAACGAGACGGAAAAAAAAAATCAACGAGCGATTTTGTCAGCAAAAATGACGACGGCTGACTACTTCCGATGATTGAGGCTCGGATGGAAAAGAGAAAGTGGGTGTTCGGCAGGGCGCGTAGGGGGGGGGGCTTGACGTCGACATGGAATGACGACCGGCTGGAGAAAAGCAATAATGATGCGATGGGCAAGAGCAAGGAAAAAGCCGGTGGCGATACAGGGGAGTTGGTACAGGAGGATATGAGGCTCAAGAAGATGCTCAATGTGGCTCACCTTGCCGTGATGTCTTGTCGGAGGACGGTTTGGGGGACTTCGACTCGGTCGCCGGAGAAGTCCCCATGATGACACAATGTGTTAGAATATTATGGGCTGGTAAGTATGTGCTTGGTGCAGGTGGGGTGCAGCGCGCGAGATGGACGCGGCCGAACGAGTAATTGGACAACTGATGAGGTCAGAGACGTCAGAGACGTCAACAGATGTCAGAGGCGTTTGTCTTGAGCAAGGTTTAGTGCCGTGGGTTGAGGCCGGCGTCACCAACCAAGAGGCGCTTGTCTAGCCTGGGCTGCCTGCCTGCCACACGCGCAGCACCCGGCCCAGGAAGAAGAAGAAGCGACGCTGCGCCGACGGGACCGCCGACAGCGTATTGCCTAAAGCAATAAGTGATAAAACAGAGGGTGCGTCGAAAGCCTCAAGCTCTCGATTGCCACTGAATGCGGACAGGCGCGCGCAGCTCAGTGTGGGATCGCGGCGCAGACGACGACTGTGAAGGGGCCCAGGCATGAAATTTGCAGAAAGAAAGACGTCAGAGATGACGTTGCGAGGAGGCAGCAAAAAAGAAGGCGCAGAGAAAAGCGAATGGCGGCGGCCGGGGGGTCTTGGACTTTGCCTCCTTCTGACTCTGGGCCCTTGGCTCTTTCCTCCTTTCCTCGACCCCCCCCCCCCCCCCCCCCCCCCTTGAGACATGACCGTCGTCGAATCACGTCTCGTTCTGTCGTGCTGTGGCCAACCGGGGCGTGCCCAGGAAATGGAGGCAGGCCGGGGACCGGGGGCAGAGGGTCAACAGTCACATGACTGGCTGGCTGGCTGGCTGGCTGGACGAGCCCCAGCAGACCACAGCGAGTTCGCACTGTGCGGGACTAGAAAAAGCTCATCGGTCGATTGGGGGCCCAACAAGGAAGGATCGGCGGACAATACAGACAACACACAACAACAAATGAACTCGTTATTCGTGGCAAACAAGGAGCTGGCGCTGGCTGTCGCTTTCCAAGAGTGCATTATCTCGCTTTGGCAACGTCCTGCTCTCGAGTCTGCATCTCCGATTTACCGCCCGAGTCCTCGCCTCATGCACGCCGCGCCGGCATTTCCATCACCACAAGGCCAGCTTGCGACGCCGATTTCCTCCAACAACGCACAACTGTATGTAATAAGGCGTGGTCGGCTGTTCCTCGCACAGTGCAGAGAGTCAACGGCCGCAACACATCCGGCCGGTACCGTACCAAAAAGGTTCGTGTCCTTGAATTGATTATTGTTGAGCGCACCTTCCATTGCGTCTGCGTCCATGTCCATGCAGCGGCCTGGCAGTGTCTCGCATTGTCTAACATTCTCGCCACTCTCCAGCGATATCCTACCTTTGGGGGCGGGGGCGTGTCTTCCGAGATGGATATTCACGCGTCAATTGCCCCCCAAAAAAAACCGAGTTCCACTGCAGCAGCCCCCGCGTGGAGGACACCAGCAGACATTGAATGGTACCTCATGCACGCGCAGCACCTCGATTTGCATTACAGCTTTTCCAATGGTTCCAATGGTTGGTTTCCTGGCTTGTTTTTGTCCTGGAATAGAGGAAAAACGACTCCAAATTCGGCCATAGTCCCCAAGCCATTTCTCGCTGAGAGTCTGATTTGGTCAGTATGACGCAATTCCTGCCACCACCATGGCCAATACGCGCGCGCGGTGGAAATATTCAAATATCCCAATCAATCGACCGGGCGCAATCGCAACATGACAAGGTGCTGCGAGTGGCATGTCTAGGTCGACACACCCACCCCCCCTTTCCCCCCCACCTGCCCCCTCTCTTTTTTGAAGCAGCCACCATATCCGTTTTCCTAAACTCGACACCGTCAAAACCACCTTTACCAGAGAGTCAGAGACGTCTGCTGCATGAGTCGCACAGCCAATTAAACACGGCTGTCTTCGAGATTGGTCGATTAATAATGACCGGGCTGCAGCATCTGAGTTGTGCCAGCGTCCCCGCTCCCCGGGCGGTGAATGGCATCTACGGTGCATTCTAGTCATGGTTTTTTTTTTTTTTTTTTTTTTTTTTTTTTCATGTCACTCTGTTCTGTGTGCTATTAGACACGCTTTGACTCGCCAGATTGCCAAGGTGCTGATGCTGAGGTGCTGTGAGCCGCCGCCGCCTGTGACATTCATTCTTCCACACAGCACACAGGCATTGTTCGCAACATTACATTCCTGCCCATTCCTGCGTGTCCAGATTACACGGTGGGCACAGTGTTCATTTATAAGCAGATTCCACTGGAGGCTTTGCGTAAACCCTGGATGGATCTTTGTTGGGCTTCGGACCATGGATGACGTCAACTCCCCAACTCCCTGCCCTGCCGTGCGTGCCCTGCAGGCTGCCATGCCCTGCTCTTTATTACTTTTTTTTTTTTTCATTTTATTCATTTTTTTATTTTTCTTGGTTGCGTGCTTTTTACCTCGTGCGCGGGAGTACGCATTGTTTTCGTACAGACGAAAGAAATGAGTTCATGCGACGAGAGTCAAAGAAAAAAGAAGAAGAAAGTAGAGGAGAAGTCCCTTTCCAAAAAAACAAAGCTCGTGCCAAGTCACCCTCCTACCACGTTATGAATGCCATGATGGTAATACATGCACTTTTGGGTGGGCGACAAGTCGACTTGTGCAAAAGGTGCTGTTGCTTTTTGTTGCAACACACCACACCACCCTTTGCACACGACACTTTTACGTCATGGCCAGCCGCGCACTCCATCCAGGAGGCCCGGTCGTGGCCCTGTGTGCGTCTTGTTTGCTCTTTGCCATGTGAATCGTGAATGCCCGCCGCTGCACCAACCAAGAAAAGAAGAAAAAAATACCGAGGTAGAGGGAGGAGGAAGGGGTTTGTTGATGGACCCCTTGGGAAGGGGCCGTCTTTGTCTAAAACCCGTCTTATGTCCAATGTGAGACCCGTGTTTTTTAGTAAACAAACACAGTTGGCCAAAATCACCCACGAAAGTTCCCGTATTGCGCAGGGAGGCGCGGCGCGCTGAAGAAAAGGAAACAACATGTGAATGTCATGGAATGACAGTTGATCCTCCCCCCCTTCTTCTTTTCTACTTTTTGTCCACGGAGCAGTCTGGTCTGGTCCGATCTGGTCGGAAAAAGCCATGGTTGGGGGGAGGGGCTGGCCAGGTATCTTCCTAACAATTTCGGTCAGTCTGCTGATCCGAGTCGTGCCACGAAAGTGAAATTGGTCCTGCCACCTCTTCTTGTCAATTCGTAGTGCGGCTACTCTATGGGTAGGCTACTTTTTTTATTAAGTGGAAAAAAAATTAGCTAGCGACAAGGAGTGATTTGGCGGACTGGCGTAGAGGTCTCGTCGTCAACAAAAGTCTGCTGTTGGCCGGTCTCCGTAATGAATTGCTACTGAATAGGGAAGGGATGGGTTGATTTCGGGAACAAGAGCGACAAGAGCGGACGATTGATGCGGAATAACCTTTCGCGAAATAACATTAAGACAGACTGTCTTTGGTCACCAGTGACCGTGGTGCTTAAGCCGTCCTCTGCTTTGTGCATGCATGGAAGCAAGCAAAGTAATTTCCATTATGGGAGAGGGAAAGAAAGAACAGAAAAGAAAAGAAAGAAAAGCAAAATGAACCAACTTTTTGATTAGTAAAGTACCTCCCGTCCTATTCACCAGCCCACGGCGGCAGCAATTCCGGTGTCGCCATCACCAGAAGGCCAGCCAGAATTGCCGTTGTTGTCAACCGAGGTCTCACCAGTCTGACCGAAACCATTGTCCTCCTCCACAAGAGGCACTTTGCAGCGGACCTTTGTATGTCCATACTGTTGGCAATTGGAGCATTGCACTTTGCTCCCTTTTTTGTTTTAAGAAACGTTAGTTTTTGTTATCACAGTTTCGCTTTCTTCAAAAGCTTGGCGAGAGTTTCAGGACGTACAGTCTTTTGGCTCTGGACAGTCGCGGCTGAAATGTCCAGTCTTGTCGCAGTTACGACAGGTTATACTGTCCATGTTGCGCGGCTCTTGACAGTCTTTGGACATGTGGCCCTCTTGCCCGCAGTTGTGACAGCCTCGACCGCTGCCTTGTGGGCAGTCCTTTCCCAAATGTCCCTCTGTTTCAAAGTCATATATCGGGAACTGTGTCTTTCATGACAAGGCCTGGGAAAAGAGGAAGACTTACTTTCGCCACATTTGCGGCATTCGACATTGTCCATGTTCGCTGGCTCCTCGCAATCCGAGGCTCGATGGCCCGATTGACTACTCACATCAGCACAATTGGCTACAGATCTTACATCTTTTTCGACCGACCACACGACGACGACGTATGGATAGGTACTTACCCGCAGTTTCTGCAAGCGTGCTTGTCCACACGCGGTTCCGCACCTAAAGGGGGTCACAGGTCAGTCCGGATGGGGGCGATAGAGCGGCCGAGGAGAATGGTAAACTCACAGTCGCGGAGCCGATGTCCTTCGGCACCGCAGTTGGAGCAGGAAATTACCGGCTGTGCATTGGTTTCCGGCTTTTCCTGCGTGCAAAACTTGGACGAGTGTCCAAGTTCACCACAGTTGTGGCAGCGTCTCTGTCCGCTGTCAACAACCTCACCAGCATCTTCTAGCCGGGCGAGAATTTCCTCGCGGGACTTGGGCCAAGCCTCCATTTCACGAGGGCGGTCTGGCTTCTCAGAGAAGCGGTACGAGATGGAGTATTTCTTGCCAGTGTTGCCCTGAAGGTCCATGTTGGTGAAGACGTTGACCAGCGGACGTTCCGTGGCAATGAACCAAAGGTTGATGCCCTCGTTGATGAACATGGTCTGTAGTTGACTGTAGTTCACATCACCTCCAACGGCCTTGACATATTCCTGGATTCCCTCCTTGGCATCGTCAACGTCGCGCTCCAATGCTGCAGCTCTGATCTTGTCCAGGGCATCATCGGGACTGACGTCCGCAATGTGATCTCTATTGATCACTCTGCCATTCTCGCAGTCCTTTCGCATATGCCCTGCGTCATTTTCATGTCAGCCACGAGGACTTGATTTCTCTTTCTCGACTACACGGAAAACAAAGGAGTACCTTGTTGACCGCAGTTGTCACAGACCATGGGGGGCCTCTTGGGACAATCTCGAATCATGTGGCCTTCCTCTTTGCAGTAACGGCAAGCGGTGTTTTGGCCACCAGGGCAGTCTGCAGCACGATGACTTCATTTGGGTTAGCTGGAGTATGATTACTTGTCCTCGGCGGTCAGACCAACCCAACTTCTCCGCAGTTGAAACACTTGCCGTCGCCCGAACCGCCATTTTGATGTTCAGTGTGCTGATTTGGGCAGCTGGCCTCCTCATGCCTAGCAGAGATGTCAATATCCACAGGTTTCGACACCTCGTGTTGTCACTTACCCTTCCTGACCACAGGCGGCGCAAGTCACAGCAGGTTGATTCCAAGAGGAACCGTTTTTTGAGGTCGTCCCCCAAGCGTCAGTGGGCGTTCGCCATTCATCCATCGTTGTGGAGAAAGAGTATTGTGAGGAAACAGGATTTCGAAAACTTGCGCTTATCGGCTACACAAGACTGAAGTGGGAAAAAATCATATGTGGCTCTCAAGAAAACGTGAGCATCAAGGACTCTACCTGGCAAAGAAGAGCAACAAAAAACGACTCATGTGGCAGGCAAAAGATCAACCTAGCTATCTGGTTGTGCATGAAAGAAAGGTGAAGAAAGAGGGAGGACATCTGGGGGGGACAGACGGCTGAGAGATGTTCACAGAAGCCGACAGTTCTTTCTTTTTCGTCTGGCAGTTGTGACAGCTGCCAGAAGCCGGCGGTTCTGTTTTTTTCGTCTGGCAGTTGTGACAGCTGCCAGTAGCCGACTTGGCACAGGGGTTGTTGACAACAAGAACAAACATGTCATGACACTCTAGGGTCGGGTCTTCCTATAAGATCTTGATTGTAGTAGACTAGGTACCTACCGAGGTTGCTTTTCCTAGCTAGGTAGTTCTTGTTTTTAACGCTTCGGTTCGTCCGGAATCAGGTTGTAGCAAGAGTCTATATGGTTCAACTGCTGACTGGGCATCGCAGACACGCTTTCGGTGATACACAGATGCAAAATCTTGAGACCTAAACACCGCGAAGTCCTTTTTTATTTTCTTACGCCCCTGCGATGCTGACGGTCTGTTCAGGTTGCAACTGCACGTGTCAACAATCAATTTTCATGACCCTCATTTATTACTACTGGTATCTGACAAGACCTTCTTGCCACCTTGCCCTTCTTCGTCATCATCACTATCTCCTCCGATGCTGTACTTGCTCTCGTTTCGGCCGCTTGACTCTTGGAGCGGGATGCTGCCAATGGTGCTTTCATCGAAGGCAGCAGCTTCAAGATCGGGGCCAGTCTGGCGGCCATGGAATGCCGCAAGACCAGTGCTCGACTGGCCGGCGACTTCATAGCCCCGCAAGGCAGAGTACGCGGCGCCGTTGCGTCGCTGCCGCCAAATGAAGAAACCCCAGGCGACTGCGGCGATGATGACGATGCCAAGCACAACCTCGCCAGATTGCTGGTACGCATGCCATTTCGCCTTGTCCAGTTTCTTTTTTGTCACCTCTTCCTGGAGATGGGTCTTGTTCGTCGCTCCGCCAACAGAGGTATCAGGACCCTTCTCGCCATCAATACGGCTGTCTGAAGGGATCCCACCAATGTCGCTGATGTCGATCCTCATGAAGCGATCGAGCATGTCTCGGGTGCGCCGGGGGTAGTTGAAGGGGACCATGTGTGAGGAGTTGTAAAAGAGGACATAGGTCAGGTTGCGTGCTTCTTGCCAAAAGCCCGCATGTTCACCCTCAAAGGTCCACTGCCTTCGGGGAGCCCAGTTTCCCGGTGTGACCTCGAATCCCTTGCCTCCGTTCCACTCCAGGTTGGCGATGAGCTGTTCCGTGCCGATGTGGTTGCAGATAAGATCTTCGGCGCCAGAAAACAGAAGCACCTGTACTTGCTGCAGTAGTTCGGGAAGCAGATGGACGGACGCTGTAGAGTTGACGTTCTTCAAGGCAGCATGAACGTGGCTGTTGCATTCCTGCCACCCCGTGTTGCGCTGTTTGTCCAAGTTTAGAGCCGCGATGACTGACGGCTGTCGCAGATAGGGGCCAACGGTGTCGAGATCGGGGGGCCAGTTCATGCCACAGGAAGGGTACGAGTCTCTGAGCCGTACGTCATACACGTTGATACATTCCTGGTTCCCGGAACCCTGTCTGGTAACATCCATAATCTTCTGGAGGATTCCATCGCAGTCGGGATAATCGACACGTCCAGGATTAGTGGCGAGCGCCTTTTCGCAGATCCTCTGCATATGTTGAACCTGCTGGGCTTTGTCTGAACCCTTCTCAAGAAGTCCCTTTTGAAGGCTGAACTTCAAGTACGAACTAGACTGGTCTCGAGCAGAGATCCATCCGTTGCCGATAAGAAGACCTTGAAGACTCCATTTCTCGGCCGGCTGTTTCTGCGCGTTGCGATCGAGTATCGCCTTCGCAATGTACGGAATGTGCTGTCCGGCATACGATTCTCCCGCGAGATAGATCTATTGATGTGTCTTAGATTGATGACTCTAGACCACCACAATCCTCCTGTTTCCCCAGGCCCCCTCCCTCTTCCCCAATCTTTTCCTATCCCTCTCCACTGTGGGACCAGGAGGCACTTACATCATCTTGTTCGTATTCGGGGAAAAGTTTGAAGAATTTGTCCATGAAAATGACAAACTGATCGGCCATGCCCGTCAACTCGTGCACATAATTGTTGGTGTCGACGTAGCTGAAGCCAGTCCCGACGGGGTTGTCGACAAAAAGCAAGTTCGCAAATTCGTTCCAGGAACCATTGTTCAAGCCCAACGTCTGGTCGCTCTTGACTCGATAAGGCCCGACCTCCATCAAGGCGCCATCTTCGGAACTACATCCCGGGCCGCCGTTCAGCCATATGACGGTTCGTTGCCGGTTCGCAATGTGATTGTTTTGAAAATGCCAGAAGAACAGGTTGCCATTGAACTCCTTTGTGACCTCAATGTGACTGTGTGTACCAGGCGCGGCAAGTTTTAGCTTTCGTTCCCTCCCAAAGATTGGTACCGGCTCCTGTCATGCCGCTGCCCTGGCACAGCAACGGGGATTTTGGCCCGGGTATTTCTTTATTTCAGCCCGCCATCTCGGACGGCATGGAGGGACACTTACCCAGCGTGCATCTTGATCGGGACGGCATCTTTGGGAAGGCCCGGCAGTTGGTGGACGTAGTAATCGGCGGCGGACTTGTCGGCAGCGGCAGCAGCGGCCGGCCACAGGGCCAGCATGGCCAGCAGGCGGCATGACTTGGCTACCGACCAGGCGGCCCAAGGAGCAGCCATGGTGGTTTGACGGAGACGAGCCGCGAAGCCCCGCGGGCGTGGGGGAGGAAGGAATCTGCGCCAGAGGGGGGGGGGGGGGGGGGGGGGGGGCGAGCAAGTGCACGGCTCGGAAGGGTTGCGCAGGTATCAGAGCATGGAGAATGGAACGCGACGAAAGGGCCGGTTGGATGCAGAGTCAGAACTATACTAAATGCGAAGAGATGATATGCGACACGTGGTGGGCAAGTAAGGAGAAGCCACATGAGCTAGTCGGGATGCTGCTTGGCGCGTGGATGTCGTAAGCAACGTCGGTAATCGGTATCGTCCGACCGGCGCTTATCCAGGTCGGACCCGGGTTCCCCCTCCGAGCTCCAGCTCTTCTTGCATCATGGATCATGGCCATTGGCATCCATCAATAGACAGCCCGCAATTGACAGACTGCATGTGGCGGCGCCCATGAGCTGGACGCCGGACAGCCTCTATTGAACAAGATGCTTCAATGTGCCATGGCGCTGCATAAACAACCTTTTCAGGTCTGCCTGCGCATCGGCATCCTTTTGTTTCCACAAAACACCTGAGCTCCGTGGAGAGTTGCACCACCAGCCGCCAACCTGCCCCAGTCTTTTACGGGCTTTTTTTTTCATTCCCCTCTCTCACTCGTTGTTGCTGCCCAAAGCAGGAGTCTATTCGACCTCGACACGTCCACCCCTTTGTCTCTCGCGCAGATTTCCCGCCACAGAGCAGTTTCCAAGTCGTGTTTTTCTAGTCCAATAGAAAACACAAGGACAAAGAAGAAGAAAGATCGGCTCACGCATCACATCTAGCGCCGCAACCCCCCCCCCAAACAAAAAAAAAGAAAGGCCTCGCAAAGCAGCATCTTGATTCTCGCCCTGCCCATCATGCCATCTGGCAAGACATTCATCGTCGAACACTTGGATCCCGAACTCGGGCCCTGGTCAGAACTGGAATATATTGCCATTGCAAAGGAGACCAATGATTCGCTTGGATCATTCATCCTCTCCAGTCTGCCACCCGACTTCAAGGTGCCTGCTACCCTGAATGACATCTCGGCGTTTACACCTGAACATCGCGGGGTGGAGGAGCTATATGCAGGGAACAAGGACAAGGTATGCTTGTTAGATCCTTCTGCTGAGAAGGATATCTCACCAGAGGACGGGAACACCTTTGATGCTTTCTTGTTTGGTGGCATTCTGGGTTCGTCTGCCCCCCCTTGTTCTTTTCTTCTTCTTTTATTTTACTCCTAGCGCATTCTCTAGTGTATGACAATTGGCTGATTGAATGACCGTGATATGCAGGCGATGATCCCCCCAGAGGTTCGTTGCCTTTCTCAACCTCAAAAAACGAATTGAGGTCAATGTTGAAGGGGAAAGGGAGGGAGCCTGGCTAATGATGTCGTAGATCGAACATCCGAGTTGAGGAAGAAGGGTTTTGAAGGTCGAAGACTGGGACCCAAGCAAATGACAACCGACACTGCCGTGAGAGTCACTCGCATGGTTGTCCAAGACGGGAGTACGTTGTACTCACTCTCTCACCCCCACTCTCTCTCTCATATCACACTGACGAGCCACGAACTACCTAGTTCCCTTGGACAAGGTCCCCCACATTGATTTCCCCGAGCTCAAATTCAACGAGCACGAGAGCACGCAGATGCCATTCCGCTATGTCACAGACAAAGAGGGCCACCCGATCATGCCAGAGGTAAGAAAACTTTCCCCACATCGTATTCTGAGTGCAAAAGAAGAAAAGAAAAAAAAAATAGAAAAAAAGGGGGGCGAAAAAGAAAAGGGAAAAACAGGAAACCAACATAGCGTGCTAAAACGAACGCATCGGAAACTACCAGGGAATGAGGGAACTCATACAGAAGGATGCGGATAAAGCTGTAGATGATTTGTTTTGAAGAAAAAAAGAAAAAGAAAAAGAGAGAGAGAGATAGGGAAAAGGTACATGATTCGTTCAAAAATCCACCCAAAAGACGGAGAAAAAGGAGAAGACGAAAAAAGAAGAAAAAGAAAAGGCTCATTAGAGTAAGAACAGAAATTGCGCATGTGCTTGCCTGCTATACACAAGGGAAGGGGGGACGTTGACACATCATCGATTCTCTCGTATTGGGCGGGAATCGTGTCGACAGAAAAAAACAATACCATCACCACTCGTCTTATCAACAGGCCACTTTCTGTCAGACATTGCCACGAATCCGTCTAGTCATTCGCGCGCCGCCGCTTTCCGTAATGAGAGGGGGGGATTTTCTAAGCAGCATAAATCGCGCGCGGGAGAGACGACGGTTTGTTCATGTGGGAAAGACTGAGCGTTTCGCCTGGTCCTTTCTGGTACGTTCTTGACCATGGCAAATCGACTGCCACTTTCTTGGGGGGGGGAAATGTCTACACCGCGAAACTAGACTACCCTGGAAGCGAGCATACCCATTCAGGAAAATGCGTGTGTGGGAGAACTTGCAACATGTCCATGAACATCTTCGTTCATCAACCCCCCCCCCCCCCCCCCCCCCCCCCCCCCCTCTCCCCTAATGCCCCAAGCAGGCAGCCAAAAACTGCAATGCACACCACGGCAAACCATGTACAGACCTCTCACAAAGCCACCGTTGCACCTGAGCACAATGACACCTCTGTGAGAGACAAGACACACACACACTCACCATGCAACGACGACAACCCAGCATACGAAAGAGTTGAAGATGGTGGGAGAAAAAAAAAATGTCCGACGCGTACGTGCATGTTCAACGGACATGCATCCCCCCACCCCCCGTCCCCCACCTCCACGCGGCACAACATATTCCATGTTTGTGCTTGAGATTCCAGTTTCGTCATCCACGCGATGCCTGCTGAACTGAACGTCGTTTCATACCTGCGTGACATTCGATCCAAGACCAGAAAAAAAAAAAGAGATGAGCAATTTGGGAGGAGGGGCGGGGGGAGTTGGCTAAATGCCCCTTTTCTTTTGTTTTTCTTCTTTCTTGTGGAAGTCTTCACACCGGTGGCGCTAACCCGTGTGGTTCCTCTTATCGTGACTACCACATGGTCCTCACCCTCACCCCAAGCCAAGCGTCTCATCAGCCCCGATTTGGAAACGGGGATAGAACGGACGAGACCACCTCGTTGTACATGTTTTCTGAGCCTGGGAAGGATTGCGTGCTTTAGCAGGGAAGGGGGGTGGGGGGTTGGTTGGTTGCGGCGATTTTCTGAAACCACGGTCAGCAGCGCCTTGGTCTTGACCTCTGATCCTCAGGCTGTGTTGAAGACATCCTTGAGCATTTGGGAAGGAATTCACCAAGTTGCAGCGTGATGGACGCTCTCCAAAATATGGAGTCAACGTACGAGTAGTAAAAAAGAAAGATTTAAAGCCAATGGTCTGCAGGCTGGTTAGACAATGAGGCTACCATCAGCAGACATGTCAACAGAGCTTTGCAGTATGTTGCCGGAACTTTGTTGCTGGTGTTGTCGTCGGTATAGCGGTATAGATACATCCCATCTGCCACGGTCGTCCCCCTTCGGAGAACAAGACATCGGGATGGATTTATGATCCGTGAACCTGATCCATCGTTCACTTTATTTCCCTTTGAAAAATCGAGACACGTGGACAATGCCGTCAACGGCTTGGTGACCATCATCTGGTCTGCTGGACCTCACCAGATATTGTCCGCTCCGTTGTCAGCCACTCTCGCGCATGATAGGCTTCGGATACTATGAATTGATGTGCAAGCAGGCTCACCACTGTCCAAATCTCACCATCTCACCCTCTCTCCACACTGCCGGCAGGGAAGCGGGACGAGCAGTCTGGTTGGGATGAACTCGGTCAAAGCACCAAGCACCAGTCTCCGCAAGGCCAAGTTGAGAGAGGTCTGACCGTGGGAAGTCATAAACTACCACAAAATGGGAAGTAACAGGACACTCCAGACAACCGTACATCCAGTACAAGGGCCACCAAATTAGAGATGCTCAAATGAGCAAGCTAGACGGACAGCTCTACTGAATGGCCTGATAGGGGACAAGCACTGTCTGTCTGAAAGTCCGAGTGACGAAGGGGCAGGCGATGTTGACGTACTTTGATTCTGTGCTCGATGTTGCATAATAGCTGTAGTCAACTCATGACCATTGACAGCACCCTGAAACATTGAACCGTGGATGGTTGTAGTTGCAGATGGCATGATTGTACATGGCGACTTGCATCCAAAGACATGCCAAGAAATGAGCATGGATTTACCAGCCACGGCGAACATCATGTAAGTGTCTTCACCAAAACCTGCTTCGAGCTGGCATCATTATGCGCAGCTTGCATATTATAGTTTGTGCCGTGTTGAGATTGAAGGTGAGAATCACCCTTGGTATGAAAAGGAAAGAAGGAAGAGCCTCCTTGTTATATGAACGCATTCTCCGTGCCGTTTTGCATGAATAGTGCTCGGAGCGGAATGCGGTTTGGGATTTGCTCGAGACACGAACGTAGTAGAGGTGAACAGAAAACAATCGCGATTTTGTTCGCAAAACCGCTCTAGCCCAAGAACCTAACACACCAAGTCCCGTCGGCATTCTGGTGACGCTGGGCGGAGGAGAAACGTGCTGGAGGCGATCCCCCCCACAAAGATGCCACAATAAACTTGAAATGGAATCATTGCCCCAAGGATTGAGTTGGGTAATTAGATCTTCGTCAGGATATCTGTTCCTCAGAAAGTTCGAATCGGGTCGGCCTAAATTAGTCACACATCTCGATACACGCTGGCTTGTTTCTGCATCGAACACCGGTTTCTCTTGGTCTTCTATGCAAAAACGCAAGGTATTCCTTGGGCATATCACATCCTGATAGAATTCTCGACGCGGATATTTTGAGTTCGGGGCCTGCTGTTCTGGCGAGTCGAAGAATAGCAAGTCTTGTACCCTCGCTGTACTGAGACCTCAGCTTTCAATCACAAACTTCCAATCTGAACTCCACATCGGAAATATGAATCTTCATCATGGCCCAAACTAACACACTGGAAGCCTGATACCATAGGAAGAGACAAGTGCTGTGTACTGGTGCCGTTTGACCAGTTCCTCGGCCAACTGTGACACCAGCCGTGAAACAGGGGGCCAAATGTAGACGGGGGCGGATAGCAACTCATGGTCCCGTCAAAAGCCAACGCAACCGTCGTAGGTTTCCGGGAGCCAGCCTTAGTCGTTGGGTACCTGGATGGTAGCCAACGGGTCCCAACCCTCTGACAAGGAGATGCTGGCACAGCCTGTCTCTCATCGGTCAAATAAAGGAGCAATCCATGTAGACAAGCACCAGTCATGTGACCGGAATGTGTGGGAGGTCGTAACGAATGGAAGACCAGATGTTTTTGTTGTTACAATCCGCCTCATCCTGGCTGTGCCTGGCTGATTGAGGTACAGGGAAAATATTGGTAATGCCAATGTCAGACGAGTGGGTTACATGCAAAACGGACCTTGACAAGGTTGATGCAGTACTACTGCAAGGTCGCAAAGTCTAAAAGGCCGAAAGCGTGAACCGACTTACTCGTGTAAAGCATTTCGACATGTTCGACATGGTGAGTGGGCATCCGCACGGCTACCGCGATCTCGAGTTGTCATTGCAGTCATGCTTGATCAGGCGCAACGCGATGGATAGAGAAGACGCAGAGGCGAGTGGTTCAAAACGAGTTGAGAGTTGAGGGCAAATTCGGTGCCACGCTCGACCCGGTCAATCCCTGCAACGTCAGTGTCAAGTGTCGGCAACTTACGTTGAGTTGCAGCTGGCCCCAGGGCCACGTTGAATACCCGTTGCACACGCGGCTGGTGATCCGATGTTGAGCAGGTTATTCGGTTTGTTAGGTTTGTTGGAGTCAAGGGGGGTCCGCGTAGCGGTGGTCGATGCCGACGGAAGGAAGGAAGGAAGGAAGGAAGTCCGTGCCAGGTGCCAGCAGCTGAAGTCGGGTGCCCACAGAGCAACCTCATGACTCGGATTCGTCTACGTGATGGGAAGATGGGAAGGGGCTTGCAGACACAGCCTATATGCGATACGCTATGCGCACAAAGTTGTAGGTTTTCTTGAATCTTGAAACCGCGTCTTCTGATGTCCGACACGGCTGACAAGGGATAACGATTCATCATCACATCTCTTTGCTGGAAGAAAAAAGAAAAAAGCCCCGAATCCTAGATGCAGACTGGGCCGTCCAGCTTGGGCGCACCGGTGCACGACATCGGAACATTCCTGTTCACCAGCACAATTGGACCTGGCCAGCCAGCACATGAACAGCAGGAGGAGGTCCACAAAGGCGAACGATTATTGGCTGACACTGAACTCATTGGAAGAAAATGTGATGCGTCGCGTAGCGTCTTGGAGTTTTTGCATGCGCGACTACCAGGTACATATCCAGTCGTACCTAGCACATAATACTACTGATCCGTTCTTGGCACAGTATCGTCTCCGCCTACTGAGCTGCTGAAATGGCCGAATTTCTTCCTTTCTGTCGCTCAAGCTTCAGTGTGCTCCGGTTTCACTGCTGCTCGCCACATCATGAGGTGGGTCGCGGCGGAATACATTCCACCAACTGCCAGCCTTGCCTAGTGCTAGGGAGTTGTGGGTTCATGTTTCTTCTGTCTTCTGATAGCCGAACTCAATCCAGGCCGCCACACAGAAACGACATTAAAAAAAAAAAAAAAAAAAAAACCGCTCGGCATGTCCCGAATAATTTTCGCCCCAAGGCTCGTCGCGGCTTCGGACAAACACGACGAGACAAAACGAGGCCTCACTCACCTCTGGACGAATGAGCGATTTGGGGTTTGGCCTAAATCCACGGCTTTACTTCTTCTCCTGTCGCACAATGGTTTTGGTGCGACCTGATGATCGAAGAACTTTGCCTTCAGGTTCCGACAAAGCCCTTTCTTGTGGGGGTTTCCCGCTTTGTTGCAGACTACTTTGCTCAGTCAGTACCCTCATGTCCAAAGAAACATGGCATGGCATGGCATGGCATGCCAGTGGGCGCAAAAACCATGCATCATTGAGCACTCATCTGCCATACGGCGCGTCGCAGGCTGATTCAGCCAACTCTCTCCAATTCCGCTCTCTGCTATATCTCGTCCTATACGCCACACCGGCCAACCACAAAAGATGCTCCAAGTTCTAAGCATCCCGGTCTTGGCATGCCGCACCAATCTCAACACGTCTGGAAGCCTCCAGCGCTCGGACGTGATGCCCACAATCTGACTATCCACTTGAGGATTTCGGACTTTGCCTCAGGTTCTTCTCATCTCTCCCGGAGCTTGTCCGTACTGCATAGTGAGCCTCCGCTGTCAACAGGGGTCTCCTTGCATTCCAAGCAAGTACAAATGCAAATTGCCTCATGGCGTTCCGGACAGGTCATGCCTGCGCGTCTTGCTCCAGCGATATGAAGAATATGGGGCAGCGCCAACTGTGTACTCTGGTATAAACAGCTCGGATATCCTTGCAAATTCACGAGGAAGACCTAGCGACGGACTCACCGTGCGACAATCTCATTACCATACGCGCGCACACTTGTGCCGACCTAGACCTTACTGTAGCAGCCCAGGTATTAGATGTTGTAGAAGAGGGACATCTGACAGGGATTTCACATCGTGAAACGCTACCCTCGGCAACAAATGGCTGTACGGTACCAGTCTCCGTCCTCCGAATTGCCTTGGAAGATAGGGGAAGGACGTGTTGCGCCTCCCGTCATTCCCGCTCCGGTCCTTGCAGGTCCTTTGCAGGCAGAGTGCTACGCAATTCCACCGGGGACGAAGCGCACTACATGTGCCTATATGTGCGCTCATTGGCGGTTCGCTAATAACGTGTATAATAACTACCATTATCCACGTGCCATTGCCGACCCAGGGAAGTAGGTAATTGAAACGCATCTACATGTACATTGCCAGGTCAACTGGAGGCGTGTCACTGACTTAGTACCTACTACATACTACGTAGGTGCTACATGGTACATGCCACATTCTACATTCTACATGCTATATGCTACATGCTACATTCTACATGCTACATGCTGCATGCTAGGTACATGCTACATACTACTACACACTTCACAGCACACAGTACTATAGTACCTCGGTAGGCACATAGATACTCCTACCTCAGACCCGGCAGCTCTGGTCCACAACGCACAACCGGCGATATTGGGTCCTTCTACATACACACTCGTCTATCGTACAGGTTCATCACTTCGTTGCTCTCTTCAGAGCCAGGAGCCCACTTGGTTCTTGTTCAAGACTGGTTGATCAGCGTTGGCTATTCTCTCATGAGCTACGGCTGTTCCGAACTCGCTACTGACCTCGGCTGATGCACCCTGCGTCTCATAATGCACATCATTTCATCCATCGGCCCCGACTTGGTGCAATTGTGTTCACTTTAGCGGACAAGAATAGCGTTCTCGACTGGCCGTCCGACTGACCAGGAGCGGGCTGGGGTGAACAGCCAGCCCTGGTAAGCTTCTGACATTGTACGCACAGTCCTGTTTCAGTCAGGCCAAACCCAAGCAAAGTCCATGGAGGTTTTGGTCTTGATTCAAAAAGCCGCTCGGGCCGTCCACGATCTGGCATGCTATCCTGGAATAATAACCGAACAGTTTCTCCCCAACCCCGTAGCCGTTGAACCCCACAGGTCCCATTACTCGTCGAGTAACTGGCGTCTCGGCTGTTTCGATCGATTTGGGTACGAGCCCGTCCAGGCGATATGGTCCACTCAGCGTCGATTGTGCCAATGAGTCTGTCATGTTCTGTCCTTGTTGGTTTGGGGGGACAGTAGTACAACACTTCGGCATTGCTCCCATGTCTCCTTTGTCTTGCCTTTTATACGTTCCAACAAATAGCAGCGGACAGCCAGGTTCAACATCAGACGTCTCTTCCCCATCGTGCTGACCACTGCCTGTCTTGGCCTACTGGGTATTTATGCAGAGAGCGATTTGAGCCACTTTGTCAAGTGCCGTTGTTTATTTATGCACGACACGTCTCCGATTAGACTCTTCTGCCGATTAATTCTCCAGCATATTGGACTTTTGGACTTTCGGGAAAAGTCACATCTCCCCCTGCTTCTTCCCGTCGTCTTCTTCCAGAGCGAGGTCGAACAAGAGCCTGAATCAACTCGACGTTGAAATATTCGGGCAGCTTATATCAGGACTCAGGACAACATCCTGATCTTGCCGGTTTCCATCTGTGTGCTTTCTGACCAGGAGAATGGACGTCCTTTCATTGCTGAATCAGTCAGCGGCAGCATCGGAACATGGCCGTTTCTCCACGAGAGACACTACACCATCATCTTGTACCTCGACCCAGAAAAGGCTGTCGTCGGCGTCTCTGCCTACGCCGTCGCCCGACAGAACAACGCCACAGCAAGACTGGGATCCGAAATCTTCCAAAAGCCGGAAGCCATGGAGTGCAGGTGGCTACGCACTTCCGCCGCGAACTGATCTCAAATACCGCTCAAACTCCATCTTCTCCCACCGATCAGCAAGCGAGAACCTCGAGTCGGAAAGCTCATATGAATCGTTCGCCATGGAGCGGCACTCCAGAATGGGCTCTGTGGATTCCACGTCCATCGACTTGGAACCATGTCAGCCCTCTCTGCGGTCAACACGAACACTTCACAACCAGTGAGTGAGGCCACTGTGTCAATGCTTCTTCAAGACGTCTCGACTAATTCGTAAGGAAAAGACAAATCTACTGGGATGACTCGGAAATGTTGGATCCAATCGGCCACAAGTTCTCCGACAGTCACAGCAGTTTATCGTCCTTTGCATCCTGGAGATCTAGATCCCACTCTAGATTGTCCTCTGTCACAACCTTGAGCGGTATGCACAGTACTCGCCAATCCGTCGCAGAATTACCTTTGCTCGAAACGACCCCGTCGTCATGTAGTGAATCATGCCGGGCATTGAGTTCAGCAAAGGGAGCGCAACAATCAACACACAATCGATCCGTGCCGTCGTATCCAAATGATGAGGTGACTGCTCCAGAGAGATCTGCAAGTCCTTCAGACGCCGTCTTGATCATGAGCAACTCGAACAGGCCTCGGATGGTTGATTTTTCCGCCAGGTTAGTCTTGTATAAACTGTCATCTCACTTGAACCTGCTGCACTTGCTTGTGTGTATTTGATGGCCACCGCATCATCCTCCCCCCTCCCCCAAACTCCGGCGTACTTTTGTATAGATTGAAAGTAAACCTCTGCAAGTCTGGACAGGCCAATCTTCGTCTGAACTACGTTGAGGCTGTCTCACCAATCTGGCAAAAGGGTGAATCACCGTTGGGGGAGAACAGTCCTCACAACACAACACGTTTGACCCATCTCAAAAGAGTAGAAGCCCGCCGGCTTGGTCATGATAACATTTGCACGCCAACTGTATTTTATCCGCGCTTGCTTGTTCCCTCACTGCTCGTCTCCTTGGCCCGAGAAATTCCTTGTTCTCTTTTCTCACAGATTGCGGTTACTTGACCGGTTCGTCGCTTGACTTCATTTCCAAACTAATTTGCCTCCTGCCTAGTGATCCGACAAACAGACCATCTCTTGCCCCTGTTCATTCAAGATCACACAAGCGGGCTACTTCTGCACCAGACTTGTCTCCGGCAGCCAATTTCAAGTCATTTAGGCAACTCAGGGCCGCTCTAGCAGCCCCAAGCGAGGTCATGGCCATCTCCGAAGGCGAAAACGTACAGTCTGTGGCACGGAATGACATGTCAAAAAATGAGGCTGCAAACCACGTGGGCGAGTACAGTGATTTTGAATCAGGGCCATGTTTTCCAGACCATCAGAGCGAAGGACATGCTGCGGGCGGCCTGCTCGATCACGGAGCAGGCTCCAAGATTCCCATGGAGGGGGACGACGAGGAAAAGCCCGTCTGTATGTTTGTCGACGACTGCGACACGGGCTCTCAGCTGCGCAAAGCCATATCCCATCTGTTCGGTCGCAACAAGACCTGTACACTCAAGATCCCCAAGATGGTGTGGGTGTACTACTGTCGCAAGCACTATCAACGGGTTCGATATCGGAATGCGAGAACATACCCCGTCACGCAGATGGAGCTCGTGGAAACGCAGATCGAGCGTCTCAAGGCCTGGAGTGACCAGAACCAGGCCAAAGGCAAAGGCGCTTACATCAAATCATGGACGCTGTCGCTGCGGAAGCGCGAAGAGAAACGGCTCAAGGGAAACAAGGGGGCCAACGAGCCGGATGAGGACGCATCGGCCGCGCTCGGGGCTCGTCATGTCCCCGCATGGATCATTGATGAGCTCGGCGATGGCTTTGACACAAGCCGCATGTTCACCATCGCCGCCCGACTGCGAGAAGAGATCGAGAGCGGGACTTTGAACCAGGTGCCGGAGATTGAGTTCCTCCCCAACATTGTGGACGACGAGGCCGGACAGGACCAGGGAAAGCCTGGCCGACACCGAAGACGGGCTAGTTCCGTCAGCACGACCAAACAAAGCAAAAGGAAGGCGTCCGACGCCAGCGTTCTGACCGATCAGAGCCCCATGTATGGGCATCTGGGCCATCACACTCACCCGCCAGACGAGGAGGGTGTCTACACGAGTCCCCCCGGCAAGCGGCCTCGCAATGCCTGTGCTGTCCCGTTCCTGCACCACCACCCGCCATTCCACCCGCCATCATCCGACTGGCATGGTGCGTACACGATGCAGCCATCGCATGCGCCCATGGCGTCTTGTCATGGCTTCGGTGCTCGAGAGCCAGCAGGCCAGGGCCACCCGCCGCGCGCGCAGAACGTTGTGCCCAAAATGCAGTCCCTGGAGTACACCCATCATCATCATGCCTCTGCCGCAACAGGTCGACATGGCCATCAAGGATACAGCACCGGACATGGCCATGCCCGCATGTCGTCATACCAAGACCCGCGGGAGGTTTCCAGAAGCCACAATGGAAGCCACGGCCAGCTATGGGGCCAATATACCATGGGCCGAAGCAATCCCCCTTCTTCTTCTTCTTCCTCTTCCTCTCCTCCTCCTCCTCCCACTCTACCGTCGATTGCCTCGCACATGCAGGGCCATGGCGGGGGCCCGGTCCATGGCCACCTACACTCTGGTCGAAGCGTGGCCATGCACCAAAGATCGATCAGCGCCCACACCCCGAGGAGCAGGTTCGCTTCCCTGCCTGGCAGGTTGTCTCTCGGTGGCGTCGCTGACCCAGCAGAGCATGCCGGCCTGTATCAGAATGCTCAATCAGCACCAGCACCGGCACCATCGCCAACATCCTACGATTCGGCACCACGCCATGGCCATGGTCCTCCTGGATATGGCCGGCACGAATGGACGTCTGACTACAGCCACGTTCCGCAGTATTCCCCCCGCCGGCAGTAGGGATGGCGGATCAGACCATGTACAAAGAAGCCTCCCCCCACGGTTCTTTCCGCCCTGAAAGAACCGGTCAGGTCAATGGACTGTCGATTTACTCTCGACAGCTGCCACGGCTCAAAGGCAGCGCCCGTATCTTTTGTATAAACATATATACGAAAAAAAAAAAAAAAAAAAAAAAAAAAAAAAAAAAAAAAAAAAAAAAAAAAACAAGCTTCGACTCTTTCTCCTTCTTGTCCATTGTTTCCTCTTCTTCCATCATCTGTTGTCCCGGCCGGAGTGTTTTTTGTTTTCTTGTCCACATCGCCCGCGGCGGCATGCCTACGCCACGTGCCACGTATACATTTCGATGTTGCAGACGGATTTTTCACCCCGCTCAGTTCCTCACGCGGGGCTTCTCCGCCAGTCCTCCTTCCCCTTTTGTTGTGTCTTGACACCAAAGTGAGGGGGTTCTTGATTGTATGCTTCTCTTTTGCGTGCTTCTTTTGCGTGCTTCTTTTGCGTATGTGTCTCTTTTTCCCTTTTTGCCATCAAGAGCACATTTCTTTCCCATCCTCTTCTGCTTCTTCTTCCTTTTCTCGCTTTGATTGTCGTTCTCTCTCCCTCGACACATGCCTTTTCAGCGCAGATAACGCGAGAGCAAAACCAAAAAAAAATATGTGGAACAGTCACGATGAGAAACGGTGCCATGAATGGAGTTTACCGGAATGAAAATGGGTTAGTGAAAGGAGAATGAGGGAGGAAAAGGGGAAAAAGAAAAAGAAAAAGGTACATTAGTGTCTGCATCGAGCAACATCAAACACACACACACACACCCTACCTCCGACAGTGCCTTCCAATAACTCTGCTCTAGGTTTTTTGTTCTTCTTTTTTTTTCTATTCAAAAAGGACTTGTCGCTTGCTCGCTCTCCCTCTCAAAGTTGTTTTCTCTCTGCGCCGTTACCCCCTTTTCTTTTTGTTACCCCCCCCCCCATCTTGAAGTGTACCTACCTACCTGCCTACCCAGGTAGATACCTAGATAGCAAGGTCCTGAGGAGCTTGACAGGGCAGTCTTTTACGAATGCGGGAGTAGAAAGAAATGGTTTCTTTTCGCCGCTGATTTGGTTGTATTTTCCGAGGGGGTTTTGCCCAGTGCCCAGTGCCAGTGACCTACACTCCCTCACATTGTCCAATCTCCCACCTCTCGAGTCCCTTTCCGTCCTTGTTTGCCGGCTCCGGACAAAAC
>SRQA01000889.1:0-15009 GCA_018360365.1 Claviceps citrina | reverse complement strand
ATTATTATAGTATATATAAGAGTAGATTTTCCTTATTATAAGATAATATATTAAAGTTATTATATTAATAAAGCAACTATATAAAGAGATAAAAGAGTTATTTGTAATACTAGTGCTTAGCACTAGCTTCTTAAAAGAAATAGACCCTAAAAACCTAAGTATACCTAAGAAGAAACTAAGTAGCAAGACACTTATAAAGAAGCTGCCTAAGTATTATATAGATTTTGTAGATATATTTAACCTTAAAAAGGTAGCTTTATTGCTCTTCTTAAAAGGTTATATGTATTTAATTAAAATTAAAGGAAACTAAAGACCCCTATAAAGTCTAATATATAACCTTATAAAAAGGGAGCTAGAAGAGCTCTGTAAGTACCTTATAATAGCATAGGAGAGAGGCTAGATATGCTATTTAATTAGTCCTGCTAGCGCCCTAATTCTTTTTATTCTAAAAAAGGGAGGCAAATTACGCTTATATATAGATTATAAAGGCCTTAATAAAATTATATAAAAGAATTAGGCCCCTATACTACTAATCTTAGAGATTCTTAATAGATTAAAAGGAGCTAAAGTTTATATAAAGTTTAACTTAAAAGACATATATAATTAGCTTTATATTAGCAAAGGAGATAAGTAAAAGACTGCCTTTTATTATTAATATAATTACTATAAATATCTTATAATGCCTTTTAGGCTTATTAATACCCTAGCTACTTTCTAAGAATTTATTAATAACACCCTTTTAGGGCTTATTAATTTAATTTATATTATTTACCTTAATAATATTCTAATTTATAGTAGTAATCTAGCAAAGTATAAGTAGTATGTTTGCTAAGTCTTAGAAAGGCTATATTTAAAGAAGCTTTATGCTAACCTTAAGAAGTGTAAATTCTTAACTATAAAGGTTAACTTTCTTAGCTATATAGTATTAATAGAAGGAATTACTATAAAGCTAGAGCGAGTTAAAGTAGTAGTAAATTAGCTAGAACCTTGTAGTATTAAAGACATATAATTATTTCTTAGGTTTTGTTAATTCGTACACAGGCGAATTAATAAACAAAGGTACAAGAAATAACAAGCAATACGCGCGCAAAAGGAAGTACTAAGATTCTAATTAATATTATTAATTATTACTATCTAGCTAGCTAAGTAGGAGGCCTTTTAGTGGTTTTCGTAATGCGCAAAGTTATAGGTCACGTGATAAGCGCACTAGCTACCTATCTAAGGCGAGCTCGGATGTAGCTAATTAGGATGCGCTAGGTCTATATTAACCTAACCTATTGCGTTAATATTAACACTAGCACTCTTCTCTTTTTATGCTAGAAATTAACGTAATATAAAGAGCCTTTAATCCCTCCCTACTAAATGTATTAAACACTTAGCTAATTAAATCTAATCCCTTAATTAAATCCTTATATAAAGTAATAAAGGAAATAGTAATAGTTATTATAACACAATAAGTACTAATTAGTATAACCCTAATATCCCTAAAACATATATAACACGCTATAGTTATAGCTAAAGAAATAAATATAGAAGTTATTATAATTATATATATTATAACGCTACTACTTAAGATTTATAACTCTTAACAAAGGCCTTTGCAAACTACAAAATTAAGGTTTATATATCTTAATAAGACAGCTGCTATTATAAAGGTTAAAGTATATATACTTCTTATAATAACTTTTATAATAACCTTTCTATTAGGTCTTATACTACTCTTTTTACCTAACCTTCTATTCTAATTATAATCTTATTTATATTAATAAGGGTCTTAAGCGCTTGGTTTAGTAAAGTCTTTATTATTATATTAGCTAGGTTATTTTTACTATTAATCTAGCAGATTTTAAAGATTTCTCTATATTTATATAATTACTAAAGAGCTATAATATTAATTATTAATTACTTCTCTTTAGTAGTACTAAGCTTAATAAGGTATTTATATAGTAAATTTAAATTTATATATAAAATTATTAGAATTTTAGGCAGATTAAGCTAGTTTATAATTATCTTAATAGTTATACTAATTACGTAGGCTATATTAGCACCTTAAACTATACTATATAATTTAGAAGCAAGAGCGCTACGTGTAACATGCTTACACTTCGTTAAGCTATATATAATAATATTGCCTTTTATTATAAATTAAGCCTTACTAAAGTCCTTATTTCTAATTATAATAAGGTATCTAATCTAAGAGCTAAAGTCTTTGTTATTCATAAAGAATTTATTAATAAAAATAAAGAGATTCGCTTTTTTAAGGTTAATTCGGATATAACATAGCCTTTAATCTAGGTAATTTATCTACTACTAAAGCCTTTTATTAAGGAATTTAATATTCTTATTTATAAGATCTTACCTTTATGCTATAGAAGAGAGGTTAAAGGTTGCTTTAGGTTAATAAATTATAGTAATATACGCTCTATAAGCTCTTTATTAATAATATTCCTTCTAGCGCTTCTTTAGATTTTTATTAACAAGTTAAAGCTTACTAATCTGCCCTTTTTAGCAAAGAGAAATAAAGGAATTAGTATTAAGGGTAAGCTTATAACTATTAAAGATTAGAGGGTAGTTTATTATAAGCTTCTCCTTTAGTTTAGTAAGGAATTTAGTAGCTTATAGTTTGTTTTCTTCTTAATTAAAAAATAGTTAATTAGCTAAGATAAGGGTATTATTAGTTTACATGCCTATAATACTAAATTTATTTATAAAGCTACTAATAAGGAGGCAAGGGTTATATATAAAAAGCATTATAAATAACTTCTTGTAATAATACTTCTAGTACATTACCTACTAGTGTATGCTAGCCTTAGGGATTTTGTAAAGAGGCTTAATAATTACTATAATTATACTAGGAGGATGCTAATCTCTAACTTCTTTAGGTAATTAGTATAGGATTTTATAGTTAAGGCTTATAATAAATTAAATGTAGGCTTATGTAATATCTCTTAGCTTAATAAAGATATCTGTTATGGACTAGCCCTATTGCTACTGCTAATAGGCGTTGGAATGCTATTAAAAGACATAAAGAGAAAGGAAGGAAAGGGAACATAAAGACCCTATTATGCCCCCTTTATACCCTTGCTATAGATACCCCCCTATTATTATACATAAGCCCTATGCGCAAGGCAAGGTATGTATAACTACTAATACGCACCTATATTAGCCCTATATTAGGCAAAGCCTAATACTATTACATAGCCTTCTGCCCTAGGCAGCGGCTGTCCGCGCAGACGCTGCCTGCATAAAAGTATTAGGTTAGTAAGGAAAAGCTATAGGTAAGTAAATTAAGAAACAAAACATCCTTATTATATTAAACACTATTAGGGAAGGTAAGCTAGCCTAGCTAGGACAGGCACTAAACTAGTAAGTTAAGGAGATAGTCTAGGGATAAGTAATAAACTAAGATAGAAGGATATAAAACTAAATAAAACTATAAACCCTACTAGGTAGCGCAAATAAGTAACATAGTAAATATAATAAGCGCGGTGCAGGCATAATATACTATACTAAATAGCTAGCATAGAAGTAAGACATAGGCTATTAATAGTTGCTAGTAGTTAGACTATATCTAAGCAACCTGCCTAATATTAGTACCTAGTTAGAGTAAGGCGCCTATATTAGGCGCAAGAAGCAAGCTATTAATAGCTAGTATAGCTAGCTAGTATTATAAGAACCTATAGTTATTATTATTTACACATAACACCTAGACTAAATAACACTATATTAGACGCCTATTAGAGGTATAAAAACCTTATCTTATCCGCCCCTAGAGTCCTACTAACTATTCTCCTCTATCTCCTCTATTATAAAGAGTTTTTGTTTTATTACTTATTATTTTCTTATAGACTTATTATTATACTTAAGCTTACTTTATATTACTAAATCCTATGCTTAGTTACTTACTATATTATAGCTACCCTAAGGCCTGCTACTACTATAGTATCTACTACTACTATACTACCTAGGCTACACCTAGGCACTATTTCCCTTATATAGCTTTTAAAACATTAGTAAGCAGCCCCCGCTTGCCCTAGCTACTTATATATACCTATAGCTACTATAGCCTCCCCTAGGCATGCTACACTAGCCCTTATAACTACCTCTTAGCGCGTAGGGCAATATCCTACCCTTATACTAGCACTAGGCATAGGCCCTAGGCAAGTTTATTATAAAAGGAGACTTTAATAAGGAGGGTAATGCTATGCCTATAACTATTAACTTACCTTATATTTAGTATATCCTTATTACTATTTAATTTAGCAGACTAGACTATAAGTATAGTTCTTATAAAAAGTTATATAAAAGCTACTAGAAAGGCTACTAGAAATATGTGTAGGATACACGTATACTAGCAGCTAATCCCTATATTAGGCATACTATATACACCTTAATATAAGCTATAGCTAGGGGCTACACAATTATTACACTAGAGGTATATTATAAGGGAACCTAGCAGATCTAGACAGCTACTATCTTAATACCTAAATTCTATACCCTAGGTAATAGATTTACTAACCTATACTACTACACTAAGTATACCCTAGTTATTATTTAAACTATTTATAATACCCCTGCTACTACTATACCTACTAATAATGCGCTTGTTATAAGAAGTGCTATACCTATACTACCTAGTAATATAGCTACTAACCTATTCCTTATATCCCCTAGCGCCCTTATCTAAGGTACTGTGTAGCTACTAGTCTAACCCCTTGCCTAGCTTAGAAGCATATTATTTACGTAAAGGGAGCGGAATACCTAGGCTATAGCTAGCTACTAGCAGTATACTATATAGTCCTTTAGGGCTATATAAAGGGCTATAAAGAAGCAAATAATAATACTATAAAGCATTATATAGCTACTATAGTAATTCTACAGGCCTAGCCTGTAGGTAAAGGAATTACTAAATACCTCCTAACGCCCCTAATATGCCCTATAAGAGCGTATACTAAAGAGCTATTAATACTACTAAAAGAGAGACAAGAGGGATATATAGGTAATCTTAATAGCGCTATCCTAAATATAATATAACACCTCCTTCCCTAACCCTTATAATAATAAGCTACCCCTAGAGTTACCTAATAACTAATATAAGGTTTACTAAGGTAGGGGAGGAAGAAGGGCAGGTAAGAAAAAGGGGGAAGGAGATTAATTAAGGGTAAGTTAGGCCCTAAGTAATAAATATATATAGCTTTATAAAAGAACCTTATTTAAGAACCTATTAGGGACTATTATTATACTATACACTACCCTATTCTGCCTTATAGTTTGCTAGGGCTTGTATATTTACTAGGTTCTTAAGCAGCTCTTATATTAGCATTAAGTATCCTACCTATTTAATAAGAATATCCTAATAGTGCCTATAGCCCTATATATTATAGGCCGCTAGCACCTTCTTAACCTAGTATTCCTTATAAAGCTTATTATCCTTATTATTTTATACCTATGTAGGCCCTAGGCATATATTATACTAGGGCTAACTAAGAAGTAAATTAGTAGTAGCATGCTTAATAAGGTTAATATAAAAGATAAGGTAAATACCCTAAGGCATATTAAGATAGACTATTAGTAGTATAGGGATAGTTATAATATAATACTTAGCCACTACCTAGTCTAGCTTCTTAAAGGGGCAGTTAGTTTTAATATAATAAAAAGAGAGCTATACCTAGTCCCTAACCTAGAACTACTTTATAAGGTAATAGGAGGTAGCTATATTATTTTATTATTATTACTAAGTAAAGGTAATAGCTGCCTAGGCTAGCTTAGAAGCCTTCTAAAGTTATAAAGTAAACTAGGCTACCTATCCTACGCTTATAGTAGTACTAGAAGTAAGGTCTGTAGGAACCTAGACTAGATTAATATTATATTTATAAAGTAGCTAGTTTAGACTAAAGCTAGTAATAAAGGAAGCCTAATTATTAAGCATAAGCTAGCACGCTACTAGGTGCTTAGGCTAATTAAACTATAAAAAGGAAATATAAAAATATAGGATAGCCTATACCTTCTAGTTAGCCTACTCTATGCCCTTATTAGTCTAGGGGTAGTGGGAGGTAGAAAGTAACTATTTAGTCTTAATAATTAAGCATAAGGTAGTCTAGAACTTACTTAGCTAGTTTAAACTATAGTTAGTAATAATAAAGGTAGGGAACCTACAAAACTACTACTAGCATATTTTAAACCTTTTTGTATATACCTTAGTAAAGATACTAGTTATAGCCTTAAGCTAGATAAACTTAGAAAGGCAGTTTATAATTACTATAAGGGAAGAGGGATTAGATAGCTTATATATAAGTAGGCTTATTATAAAGTTAACTAAGATCTAGGACTAGAAGTAGTTAGGGATAGGGAGGGGTTTTAGGAGGCCCTGCTACTACTAGTAGCTCTTATAGCTACTATAGTAGTAATAATTCTAGATATAGTAAGTAATATCCTAGGATATGCCTGCCTAGTAAAACTATTACTAAAGGGTCTAGAAGGTAGTATTATAACCTAGATAGCCTGCTACTAGTAACTTATAGCACTCCTAAATAAAGGTAGTTATTAATAGCTTCTATTAAGGCACCTATATCTAGCTATAGAACTAAAGTACCCTATAAGTGCTAACACTATAGTTTATAATCTGCTCCCTTATCTTAGCTTTTATAGGGAATTACTATATATTCCTATAAATAGTAGTAAGGTAGTAATAGTATACTATATTATAAGTAACTATTATATTCTAGAGCGCCTAAAGGTAGGGAGAGGAAAAGACTTAGTTACTAAAGGGTAGTGTAATATTAGTGCTAAAGGGGTTAGGGTTACTTATAGAGATAGCCTAAATAAATAAAGGTTAAAAAAGGCAGCTATACTATAGGGTTAGCTTTACCTTATCCTAGCCCTATTAGGAGAGTGTATTAGTATACTACTAGTATTATATAAGTTAGTACTATAGGTAGTAATAATACTATAAGAGTGTCTTAGCCTAGTAAGCCTAATGCTTAGTTATAATTTTAGGGGTTATAAAGTACTTAAGGCTCTTATAGTTAGTATAAATAGTAAAGGGCTTAGAGATACCCTAGAGCTTAGCTAACTATGCCTTAAGGCAGGAGATAATAGCTAGGAGCTTCTTATTATAAATAGTATAGTTTTGCTAAGGGGGGGTTAGCTAGGCTAAGTAATAAGCAATAGGGTACTAAACACTATCTATCTAAAGCTAGAGGAGGTAACTACTAAGGGCAATACTAAAGTAATTTGCCTTAACTATTATATCCTAGTTAGGGTCCTATTAAGCTAGGATTAGGTCTAAGATAAAGAGGCGCTTAAGCTTGTTAAAAGCGTAGGCTTTCTACTACCCCTAGATAAAGGGAACGCCCTTTTTTATAAGATTATAAAGGGGGTTAGTAACTTAGGAGAAATCTAGAATAAAGTTATAATAAAAATTTATAAAACTAAGGAAGCTACGTACACCTTATAGCTTTATTAGAGCTGCCTAGTCCTAAATAGCCTAAACCTTAGCAGGGTTAGGGCGCACACTCTTGCCTACTATAATAATATACCTAAGGTAGTAGACTTATTAGGTAGTAAAGACAGACTTATTAAGGTTAAGGTAAAGGCCTGCTGCTTATAAGTAGCTAAAAACTACGCAAACCTTCTATAAATAGTCGTGCCTTAAGCCACTAGAATAAACTAGGATATTATCTAAGTATATTATAATAAAGTTACTAAGGGCATTACTAAAGGTATTATTAATATAACACTAGAAAGTAGCAGGCGTACCCGCTAGGCTAAAGGAGTAGATAAGCTACTTAAATAGCCTAAACTATATTTAGAACACTATAAGAGCCTTATTCCCCTTAGTAACCTATAGCTTATAGAAAGCTACCTAAATGTTTACTTTAGTAAACTATTATATATAAGCTAGAGAGCAAAGGGTTTCCTTAATAAAAGGCAATAAGTAGTAGTCCTACTTTATAATCTTATTAAGAGCATAGTAATCTACATAAAACTACTAGCCCTTACTAGCCTTCTTAACTAAGAGGACTAGAGTAGCTATTAAAAAAGAGCTAGCTTAGATTTATCCCTTATTTAAGAGCTCTATAAGCTACTGCTAGAGTTTAAGTAACTAGTCCTAAGGCATAGAGTATAATAAGCCCTAAAGGAGAAAGGGGAGGGACTTATTAGGAAACTTATAAAAATAAATATAGTAGTCTAAGGTACTATAATAAGGTAAGAGAGCGTCTGCCTTAGACTTATTAAAGAGATTAGCAAAGTTATAAAGCTTAGCTAGTAGGGTAGTATAAGGGTCCTTAGGCTATACCTTAAGCGCGGTAACCTAAAGAATAGATATTAACTTATGTAAGCTAGTGCCTATAAACTAAATAGTTATATCCTAAAGGCAGTAAGCTTACTTAGCTATAGCTATAAAGGCAGACCCTATTATACCCTATATAGCCTTGCCTTAGGCGTAACTTAAGGACTCCTATACTATAAGGCCTTTTACTATGCCTACTATTAGCTCTTACTAAGTAATATAGAGGGTAATATTATAGTATTCTATTTATAATAAGCTAAAGATTATATCCTAGGCAAGGCCTAGGACTATATAAAGGCAAATAAATAACTGCTAGCTATTAATATTAATTATAGCATAGGCAAGGTAAGTAATACTAGACTCCCTCTTAAGTGCCTATTATTCTTACTATTAAACCTTAATAGTAGTCCTTACCTAGCGCTTTAAAGGTAGCTAAATAAGCTTAAGGCCTAGCTATTAAGTAGCAAACTTATTAATAGTACTATAGCACTTATAGCTATAGTTAATTAGGGTGTTTATAAAGGAGAATAAGTTAAAGAGAATAGAAATAAAGAATGCTAGGTAATTTATATATTTATAAATTTTATTATACTTTATTAACTCTATCTCTTTCTAACCTAAAGTCTGCTATATAATAAAGCCTAGAAGCCCTTATATAAGACTTGCTATAGGGGCTAGTCTTTTCCTATCCTATCCTCCTTCTCCTCCTTATACTTATAGTTATTAGCCTTAGTAATAGCTTACTAAATATAGACCTTAGGCTAAAAAGGAGGAAGAAGGGAGTAGTTATAAGCTATATAACTTATCTCTTTATAGTATAAGCAAGTACTAAACTCCTAGTAATATACTATCTCCTAGTTAGTTACTTACTTAGCTTATGCCTAAGTAAAGAGTAAGGCTATATTCTTAGCCTTTAGCTTCTTCTTCTTCCTACCCTTACCCTAGGTCTTTATAATATTTACCCTAGATATAGCTATATCTCCCTTATAGTTAGTAGTGTAGTAATACTAGGCTAGAGGATTTATTAGACACCTAGTATAAAAGTAATTCTTAAGCATAGAGGTCTTAAGGTTTAGGGTAATAGTATAGTACTACTCTATAGTAGTGTTATAGCTATTATAAGAGATGCTATAGCTAATATATATACTATATATTTGCTTATTAAGTATATAGTATAGCTTAGTAAGATAAACCTTATTATCCTACCTTATACTACTAGTAAGGGAGAGTTTCTACTTAAAGCAAATAAAGAAGGCAAAGAAGGATTTATTACTAGCCTACTTTATTTAGTTAAGTTTAGTAAAGGCTATTTTATAGTAATAAGGGTTAGAGTAAAGCTTAGAGAGATAGTCTAGAAAAGTAGCTAGGTTATAGTAGATAAAATCCTTCTTTTTAAAGAATAAGGTAACCTTAGCCTAAATAAAGAATAAGAGGTTCTAGTAAATAAATATCTACTAGTTTATAGCGGAACTAATAAAGTTATAATTTGCCTATAGCTTATGTACTATAAAGAAGCGCTAGGCATTAAAGGTAAATTATTTACTATTATAAGGAGAGCTAGTTAGAATTAGCTTATAGTAAACTAAGAGCGTAGTAGGAGGTAAAGAGAGGTTAGTTACCTTAGAAGGAAGGGTTATATTAGTAGGTAAGGGAAGGGATATAGCTAAGGTAGTAGTAGTAGTAAATTAGATTATATAGTTAGTAGTAGCTTATATAGCCTAAATTATAGTTATAGTAATGTCTTCCTGCTCCTATATAGTATTAAGGCACTATTATATAGCTATAAGGGTATTACCTTATATAGTTAGAGTTATATTAATATAGTTAAGAATTACTATTATATTTTCTACTATAAGAGAAGCGGGTCTGTTAGCTTATATATTTATGTTTATATTTAAAAGCATATTAACTTATTTTAGTAGCTAAAAGAAACGTAAGGCTAGAGGATATCTTTTAAATATTATAAACTAGCCTTATTACTACTACTAATAGGTATTAGAATGCTATTAAAAGATATAAAAAGAAAGGAAGGAAAGGTAATATAAAGACCCTATTATGCCCCCTTTATACCCTTGCTATAGATACCCCCCTGTTATTATGCGTAAGCCCTACGCGCGAGGCAAGGTGCGCATAACTACTAATGCGCACCCGCATTAGCCCCACATTAGGCAAAGCCTAATACCATCACAATATCCTTCTTTATAAGTAAGGGAGCTAAAGTTATAATTAACTATTAACTTGCTTATGAAATTATAGGAGCCTAGGTTAAGATTATTTACTTGCTAGCATTATTATAAGCTTACACTATAAGTTATAATTTTTTATATAGTATTAGGGTGCCTTTACCTTTAATTTTATTTATAAAACAGCTATTAAAGATATATTATATACTATATTTTTTAATATTATAAATCTTAAGTTAAAAGACTTCTTACTAGAGTAAAGTATTAAGTTCCTTCTACTAGAATGCCTTAAAAGGTGCTCTTATAGTCTTTATAATGCCTTACTAGTAAAGTTAATAGGTAAGGGCAAGATTTTCTTTTTCTTTTATAGTAAGAAATGCTTTAGTAAGTAAAGTGCCTTAAAGCATTAATTTCTTAAAGTCTTAGTTAATTAGAGGGGTCTTTTATAGTCTGCCTTTGCCTTGCTTAATAAGCTGCCTTTTAATAGTGTTTTTATTAGGAAGGTTAAAGGTAACTTTCTTTATTAGTTTATATAGTTAATTATTATAATTCTCTTTATTCTTATTAGTAAGTAAAGAAAAAAGGGTTTTTTTATTAGCTATAATCTCTAGATTATTTAAATTATATAAGAATAGCTTTATAATAATAAATCTAAATTTTATTAGTCCTTAAGGCATCTTTACTATATAAGTTATGCCTTCTATAGCTAAGAGTCTATAAGGACCTTACTAACTACCTTTCTTATGCTAAACCTATACCTTAGATTATAGTAGGATTTAGTAGGTTAGGAAAGTGTTAGGCTTATTATAGTAGGTAAGGGTATTACTAATCTAGCGCTTTATAAGTAATTTATAGGCTTTAAAGGTAGCTTTACAAATTACTTTAGTATATTAAATAATAAAAAACGCTAGTAGTAAATCCTATAATAGTTATAAATATGCCCTAAACATAAGAAGTGTTAGAATAAGGCTATTTAGGCTAGCAAAGTTATTAATAGCTTTTATAGCTATTTAAAGAAGGTAGTCTTGCTATATATAGTCTCTAAGTTTGCTTTTAATAATACTATATATACATTAGAGGGAAGTGTAATATCTTTTAACCTTTCTAATACTATTATAAGCTTTTATAGGGACCTTATTAACTTTAATTACTAACCCTTAGGTATATTAATAGAATTTAGCTAATGTAAAGTTCTTCCTAGCATTATAAATAATTTATTTAGGTAGTCTAAGATAACTATTAATCTAATAAGCTCTAATAGTATTCTAAATATCTTTAGTAGTCTACTTCTTTAGTTTAAGAAAATAAGTAGCTTAGAAAGCTATAGTAGAATCTATAATATAAAGGACTAGCTTATTATTAATTTAGAGGATATTAATAATAATCTTATAATTAAACTTATAGTTATTTTTTAAAGTAAACTTAAATTAGCTAGGGCTCTTACTATAAAGTTAATACTACTTGTAGAAACTAGTAATCTTTTATAGGATCTTTAGGTTAAATTCCTTACTAGCTTTGTGGAGAACCTTTTATAGTTTTCTAATTAAAAAGTAACTAAAACATTAATAAAGTTAATAAAGTTATGTTTTTATAAGGAAGAAAGTAATTACTATAGTTAGCTTAAGATCCTACTATAGATAACCTTATTATTAGGTTATAGGGATCTCTTTTGTGCCTTAAATTAGCAGGTTCCTTAGGTTATTAAGCTTTATATTTATATAGTTTATATTAGTAATTAAGAATAAGAAAGGTGTTACTATTAGTAGTATATAGAATTTAATCTCTTTAAGTACTATAGAAACCTTTAAAGAACCTAGTAATAATGCTTTTTTAGCGCTAAAGGCAATATTATATTAACTCGTGAATTAGTTAATTTATAGTAAGGGAAATAAGTGTAAAAGGGCTTAGGCTTAAGTAATGCTAACTATAGAGACTCCTATAGCGCTAGTGTTAGGAAGAATGCCTCTAAAGGTCTTTTCTAAATAGTATGCTTTTATAAGGAAAATATTATTAGACTAAGGCTTTTTATAAGGATTACTATAGTAAAGGGCATGTTTAAATAACTAGTCTTAAAGTATTTTAAGTACCTTACTACTATTAGGGATCTTTATTAAGAGTGTTAACCTTTATAATGCTATAGTAAGGAATTACAAAGGACTTACAGGAGGATTAAAGTAATTATCTTTTTTAGTCTTATTTAATAAAGCTATTATTACCTTAGTCTTAAGGATTAATTACTTAAGGTTATTAGAATTACTACTATTATTATCCTTACCTTTAATATAAGTAAGGAATTACTACTACTTTTACTTAGTTAGCCTACTATAATAGAATTTAGATTAATTCTAATGCTTTTGTAATGCCTTATGTCTTTAGTAAAGTGCTTTATAAACTAGTACCCTTACTTTTTATAAATAAAGCAGCAGCCCTTATAATAAATAAAGAGCCTGCGTTATTACTATTAGAAGTTATAATTCTTCCTATAGTAATAATTAGTGTAAAACGCGGTATTAGAGTTAACTTTAGCCTCTTTTTAATAAAATACACTATGCTTAGTAGCGTTTCTTTTAGCTTACTTTACTCTAATACTTTTCTAAAGCTTTAATATTAGGTCCTTGTATATAAAGGGGCTATTATAAGCTATAAGGCTATATTTAGGGATATTATTAATAGTAGTAAGAAGCGTGTTTTATATATTAATCTTATTATTCACATAGCCTCTAGTCCTATAATAAAGAGAGATAATCTTATTAAAGAGGAGGTTAAGGGCCTTAAGTATACTTTTTTTAGGGTTTTCTCTTATTACCTTATATAGCGTAATTATATAAAGGTTATTATAATAAAGCTAAGTGTTATGGACTAGCCCTATTGCTACTGCTAATAGGCGTCGGAATGCTATTAAAAGACATAAAGAGAAAGGAAGGAAAGGTAACATAAAGACCCTATTATACCCCCTTTATACCCTTGCTATAAATACCCCCCTATTATTATGCGTAAGCCCTACACGCAAGGTAAGGTATGTATAACTACTAATGCGCACTTATATTAGCCTTATATTAGGCAAAGCCTAATACTATTACATAGCCTTCTGCCCTAGGCAGTGGCTATGCTATATAAACACTACTTACACAAAAGCATTAGGTTAGTAAGAAAAAGCTATAGGCAAGTAAATTAAGAAATAAAACATCCCTATTATATTAAATACTGCTAAGGGAGGTAAGCTAGCTTAGCTAGGATAGGCACTAGACTAGTAAGTTAAGGAGATAGTTTAGGGATAGGTAGTAAACTAAGATAAAGGAATATAAAACTAAATAAAACTATAAACCCTGCTAGGCAGCGCAAATAAGTAATGTAGTAAATATAATAAGCGCAGTATAGGCATAACACGCTACACTAAATAGCTAGCACAGAAGCAAAATATAAGCTATTAACAGTTGCTAGTAGTTAGACTATATCTAAGTAACCTGCCTAATGTTAGTACCTAGTTTGTTAGGACCAGAAAGCCACGAGGTTGCCTTAGGCTAACAGGATCCATTTGCACAAGCAAGCCTCTATTAGATTCGCGTTATATAATAAGGTTATTCGCCGCGTATAATCGCTAGACTTATAGCAAGGTATAACCGCTAGACTTATAGTAAGGACTAAAGGCATATAACACTTATAATTATATAGGCATAGACCTTTAACTAAATTAAATAAAAGGGGGCAAGAATTAAGACTATTACCTATTACTATATACCTTTAAATAAGCTATAATTTCCTTAATTTCTTACTTTAATATCCCTAACTTATTTATAATAATTTTAATTCTTCTATTTATATTAGACTATTAAATTAAGAAAGTTATTATAATTTAAACTTATAACTTAACATATAATAACAGTAAAGTTACTAGAGAAGGCGCTAAATCTACACAAAGACCTATAGCTATGCCTAGAGCTAGCATTATATCTAGATTACTACTATAACCTATTACACCCTCTAGTTAGCAAGAGCCTATAGTAGCTATAGAAAACACCCCTATTAGTAATAATTATAATACTAAAATCTTAGCGCTCTAAAAGCGTATTAATTAAGTAAGGAAGAAGCAGTAACTTTAAAAACTCTAAGAACTTATATATAATATTAATAATAGAGAATTGCTAAAGGAGAATATATCTATAGCTCCTATTACACCTACTATATATTATTTATAGTAAACCTTTATATAAGCTTCCCTTAAGTAGCCTTCTTATAGTAGCTAAAATACCCTCTAATTAAAGACTTTTATTAGTAACTATAAAGCATAATTTATAATAAATCCTTACTAATTCACTACTAATTTCGCAAAGGTCCTATATACTAGCACCTGCCTTACTAGTACTATAAAGTAATATTAGGCTATAGGAGAAAAGATTTATAAGAATTACATTAAAAATCCCTTCTTATAGACTAACTTTTGTAACTAGCTTAAAGGAGGCCTAGATAATTAAGAGAGCTATTCCCTTAGTATATAGTTAAAGCTTATTAGCTTTAAATAAGTAAATTATACTA
>SRQA01000888.1:0-15010 GCA_018360365.1 Claviceps citrina | reverse complement strand
CGCGCTACCCCCCCCCCCCTCCCCAGCGCCGCACCCCCCCCGACGAGGAGGCCTTCCTCGCCGGCCTGCAGCCCGTCGAGGACGCCTCCCTCGAGCGCGTCTCCCGCACGGGCCTGTTCCGCGGCCTCGGCGCGGGTTCCCTCTTCCGGATGGGCGTCGAGGCCGCCTCGTCGGGGCGCGTCCTCGTCCGCGAGGGCTACCACGAGATTCTCCTCGCGGGGCGGGCCTCTGCCGTGACGATCCTCTCCGTCAACTGGTCCCGGTCGTTCATCCGGGGCGTCTTGCACGGGCGTCGGGCGGCGGCGGCAGCTGCGCCCGTGACCATCATCGCCAATGAGGTGGCCGAGGATGGGCGCATCGTCGGTCCGGCCTTGGATGCGCGCGGCGGCAGGGCCATGGCCACCGCGGCGGATAAGTGGAATGCGCTGCGCGACATCGTCGCCGCCGGTGACGAGACCGTCGTCTACTGTGGCGACTCCGTCACCGATCTGGCCTGTCTGCTGCGGTCGGGGCGGGGCATCGCCCTTGCCGGCGAGGCGGGCGGGGAGTCGGCGCTTCTGGGCACGCTTGCGAGGATTGGCATCGAGCTTGTGCATGTTGCTGATGCTGAGGCTGATGCCGATGCTGACGCTGACGCTGGGCAGTCTTCGTGCTGCGCCGGGGCTGGGGAGCGTGTGAGCGCGGGTGCGGGTGCGAATGCGAATGCGGGTGCGGCCACGGCCAAGACGGTGTTTTGGGCCCGGGACTTGAACGACGTGCTGCGGAGTGGTGTTTTGGGGAAATGGGCATGAGGGCTTTGGCATGTATATGTCTGCATCCATGTACGGAAAGACTCATTTGGGTTCAAGCAGCTTTGATCATTCTTTTCTCTATCATGGATGGATAGACCACATCCGTCTTGTGTTGCCAAACCAAGCTATTCTTCTGGACCATCAGCTCTTTTCGCATCACGACGAAACCTCACGAATACAAGGGCGAAAAAGTGTTTCCGCATCAGGAAGCGTCCCTCTTCACCGCGGCCCAGCCCACCCTTCGGCTGCCCTATCCAGATTAAAAGCCGCACTAATGAGTGCAAGGTGGCTAAAGGCCTGCGGCGTATTGCCCAATTGCTCGCCGCTCCTGGCAATCTCCTCCGAAAACATGGACAGGTGATTCGAGAACCCCAGCATGTTCTCAAACAGATTTACGGCGCGGACCAAGTACTTGGGCTCGTAGACGCCCGCACGCGTCATGGCCTCGACGAGCCAAAAGGTGCACATGCTGAAGGCGCCGTCTCGGCCTCCGACGCCTATTTTTTGGGGGGGGGCGGGGGGGGTTCGGTCAGAAACAAGGATCAATATTTCAATAGAAGGGATCGTGTTTCAGGAGAAAGTAGTGGTAGTTTACAAAACGAACCATCATCCGAGAGCTCGGTATCGTAGCGAAATACAAGGCCAGTGCTCGTGAGGCCGCCTTTCTCAGGGGGCAGGAGGATTTTGTCAAGTGTGCTGACGAAGCGGGGGTCGCAGGGGGCGATAAAGAAGACAAGGGGGGCGATGAGAATGGATGAGTCGAGTATGGTGTTGTTTTCGTAACTTTGGACAAAGGTTTTTAGATCCGTGTTGTAGCCTGAGTTGATTGTTAAAAATCTGAGGAAAAATAATGATAATGATAATGATAATAATAATAATAATAATAATAATCATGGGGGGAAAGGAAGGAGGTGTTTGCAAGCCAAGGAAGTGAGAACCAGAAAACTGTCCTAAGAGGCAATTGTGTCGAGAAATCAAAGCCCTACCTTTCTCCATGATTTCTTCATAGAGCCTGTCTCGTGCCGCGAGCCAGTTGGCTCGGTTGGGACATGGAAAGCAGCGTTTCTCGGCCAGCCGTACACCGCGGTCAAAAGCAACCCACAGCATGATCTTGGAGTACGTAAAGTTTTGCTTCTGGCCGCGGACTTCCCATATGGACATGTCGGGTTCTGCTATGCAATTAGTGCTGTAGCTTGGAACGAGAGAAAAGGGACAAGACAACTATGTCCCCTATGCAAACGAGAGCATACCGTCCATGATGGTCAAGACGTAGTCTGGAGATGGAAGTCATGTGAGCCGATGAAGAAGATTCAGCAAAGTAAAACGTGTGGATTCCAGACACTGACCTAGAAGCTCCCGGACTGCGCGCCAGACATCCCACGGCACAGGCTTGCCGTACTTGTTGTACAGGTAGATGGCGTCCATGAGCTCGCCGTAGATGTCAAACTGTTGGTGGAAAACAGCGCTGTTGCCGATCCGAACGGGTCTGCTGCCGCGGTACCCCTCGAGGTGATCCAGTATGTGCTCGGGTATATCCGTCTCGCCCCGGATGGTGAACATGATGGGCAGACCGCCGTCGGGACCCCGGGACTTGACGAAGCGCTCCATGATGAAGTCCATATACGCGTCTGCCTCTGCCTTGAAGCCCAGACGGAGGAGGATGTAGATGGTAAAGCTGGAGTCTCGGACCCAAGAGTACCGGTAATCCCAGTTTCTCACGCCCCCTATGTCTTCGGGGATGGAAAACGTCGGGGACGCAACTATGGCTCCGGTTGGTTCTGTTGGAACATTTTAGCAACAAAAGCCTGCAAGATAACCTGGATTGTTCCGGAAACGGGGGGCTTTGGACTGCTCATAAAAGTAAAGGAGAGGAAAAAGAAGAAGGAAAGAAAAACGCACCGTAGGTCATCAACTTGAGAATCATCAAGCTTCGCGAAATGACTTCCCTCCATCGACCCTTGTACTGGGACTGCCGGATAAAGTTGTGCCAGAACATCTGCGTGTCATGCTGCTTGCAGTCAAGCTCCAGACTCGATATGTACCCCGTGATATGGTTGGGCAGGTCGTTTCGCACGATGAACGAGATAGCCTCCCCCTCGTGGATCACAATCCGAGAAACGAGACCCTCGCCGGCCATGCCATCCTTTGTCTTCTTCTGGAAGAAGACCTGCGGACATCCTTTGCCATCCTCGCCTTCCTGCACTGCCACATCGACCTGGAGCTTCACATTCTTGCTGTGAAATGTAGCGACCTTGCTTTCCGTATCTGACGGCTGGCAGAGCGTGGTGTCATGGGGCTCGAGTCCGTAGCCAAATGCTGGGAAGATCTCAATGTCTAAGAAGCAAGAATCAATCAATCGTCTGAGAAATTGCCACAAGGTACCTTGATTGCGAAAAATCACCGACCTAGCGTCAACGAGCCCCTGGTGCATTCTACCCTCCTGACCAGCCATTTCTTCAACTCCTCTTGCACTCTCATAGCCTCGCGGTAGGCGCTCTGCTTGAAATCCTTGGTCATGACGGTTGCGTCCTTGGGGCGCGGGAAGAAGTCGACGAGGTCGACGACGCCGTCCTCGTGGATATAACGCGTTTGCAGGATGCATGAGGACGGCAGATACTGCTGTTTCCGCGTGCACAAGTATTCTTCTGGCGGCGCAATGCTGAAGTATCCGCCTTTGTCCTTGTCCAACAACCGACAGAAGACGGATGGCGAGTCGAAATCAGGCCTTTGGCTCGTGGCCCCTTGATCAGCCAAACAACGGTGGCACGCACGGCGCAAGTCTGGGATGGCAACTTCTCACCAGCACATGAAGTCGACGCTGCCGTCTATCCCGACCAATGCACACGTGTGCATGTTGCCGATCATTCCATAGTCCTCGATGGGCAGGTAGCCGCCTGTCTGGTCTCGTCGGGATTGACCGAGGTGCGAAGTTGAGCCTTGCGCAGCCATTATCTTCAATCGTTGCTTCAATTGTTGCTCAATGAACGCCTCGGAGTATTTGGTCGAGTCTCAGCGTCATGGGACTCAAACGACGACGACGAGGGGAAGGAGCCTGGATGTTTGTGGTTGTTCTTGCCCCGGATCTTCATCGTGTCTTGCCCAATGCTGACCACTGCACAACGCCACTTGCACCGTACCTCTGGACCTCTGGAACGAAAATGTTCATGTGGAACGTGCACGCTGATGATTATCTTGAACGTACATGGCAATGAAGCTGGGAGCGCTCATGCTGCTGTGGAAATGTCGTTCCCTAGCCCATAGCCCATAGCCCATAGCCCCTTGATTTTCTTCTGCATATTGAATCCCTAACGGCCTCGCGAGTCGCCAAACGGCTTCGCCTGATCGGCCAGCTGTGCCGGACAGGGCGGACAGTGACAGCAGCTGGAGGCTCGCCAGCTCAGCGGTCGACTCGAACAATAGCGCGTCGACAATGGACTGTGGTTGGTCACTGCGACTGGGGCCTCAGTGCCTTGCCTCGACGCCCAAGCCTCAGTCTGCAAGCCTTGGTCCGCAAGCCTCAGTCCGAGAGCCCAAACCCAAAATCAAGGTGGCTGCTTCTTCTCCACAACTCATCATGCTTGCCGTCTTTCCAACAAAAACACTTCACGCACATAATCAGCCAGAAGCAGCAGCGCAGCAAGGCAAGGCAAAAGCAAGAGCGGCAGCAAAGCAGGGAATCGGAGAACGGGCTGCCGGCTTGAAGAATGCCCGGCTGCTGCTTGGCCAGGGGACTCAGGCCGAGCCGGCTGCGAGATGACCCCGCTACTACACACCCCAGGGCCCACTATACTTGGTAACGACCTGCTAGTCACTGCTAGCCTCTGGGTAGGCAGTGACTAGCACCCAGTACCCACGGGTCACGACCCAGTAGTGTCCAGCACGAGCGCGTATGTTACGGCATGTACAAACGTACTCGAGCGCTACCGGCGTGGCTCCAGCCTCCAATTGGCTGCTTCCCGCCGTGTCCTGACCTGGTCAGGCCGGTCTGCAGTCTCCCTGTCAACCGTTAACCCTGTCGTGTGCTTTGTTCCTATTCCGAGTCCCCAAGCCAGGCACAAGTCAATGACGGGACTCTCCACTGCCCCATCCTGTCGGACCTGTCCAAGCGCCCCAGGCTCCCTCAGGGTGAATGAATCCTCTAGTCCACCGGCCGAGCCTGGGAAGCTTTTCGACCCCCTGCAATATCCATCATGCTTACCGCCGTCACTTCCCCTTCCTCTCATGCTCCCGCTCCCTCTTCCTCCCCCCCGTCCATCGTGCATGACGAGGCCTCAGCATCCTCCTCCGTCTTCGTCGCTGATCCTGCCATCGATTCCTCGCCATCAACCGCCTCAGCCTTGGCCACCTCGTCCGATTCGCCCCGAAACGCGGCCGGCTCTGGGGCCGTCGCCAGCGATATCGAGATGGAACACATTCCGGGTCATCGGCGGCGCAAGAGCAGTCTTATGAACTCGCTAGGAGGCCACGGCCATCCCGTACTCCCATTTCCCGGCAGGCCAATGACACACAATGCCCGTACCCAAGCGTCTTCGGCTTTCTTGGAGGAACCAAAGGAGCATGGGGATATGTCTGGTCGACTAGGAGACTCTGTGTCGAGCAGAGACGGTTCTGGGGGCGACAGCTCCAGTGACGAGGACTTGCAGGTCGACGAAGAAATGGGCCTGACAGGCAAGGATCGGGCTCGAAAGAAGAAGAAGAGGAGGAGAAATATGTTGCTGGACAACAGAATCGCCCGCGAAAAGAATCTATCGGCCGACGAAAAGAAGGAAGCAGATCGGAATGTTTTCAGAAATTTATTCATCAATGGTTCCTTAATATTACTGTGGTACTTTTTTTCTTTGTCCATTTCTTTGGTACGTCTTCTGCCCTCTTATCGCGAACCCTTCTCTTTCCGTGACAAGTCATGTCTGACCTGAGTTGACTCGATAGTATAACAAATGGATGTTCGACAAGGACCGGCTCAACTTTGCATTTCCCCTCTTTACCACTTCCACCCACATGCTAGTACAATTTGCATTGTCAGGCTTGCTTTTAATTTTCGTACCGTCTCTGCGGCCCAAGCCAGCGCGCAACTTCGACGGAGGGCGATCAAGACATGATTCTGAGCCTCAAGCATCCATCATGTCAAAGACGTTTTTTCTTACTCGCATCGGGCCATGCGGTTTAGCAACAAGCCTCGATGTTGGTCTGGGCAATACCTCGCTAAAGTTCATCAGCCTTACGTTCTACAGTATGTCATGCTTGCCTGTCCAATGTTCCGTCACACGGCAAACGTCTGCTCTAACACTGAAATGTAGCCATGTGCAAATCATCATCACTGGCCTTTGTGCTGTTCTTTGCCTTCATTTTTCGACTGGAAACGCTCACGTGGCGCCTCGTTGCCATCATCGCCATCATGACATTCGGTGTCGTCTTCATGGTATTTGGAGAGGTGGAATTCAAGCTTGGAGGTTTCGTCCTCGTCATATCTGCTGCCTTTTTCTCCGGTCTGCGCTGGTCCCTTACGCAGATTCTTCTGCTTCGCAACCCGGCCACATCCAATCCATTTTCTAGCATTCTGTTCCTTTCTCCCGTCATGTTTGTGCTTCTCCTCGCCTTGGCCATTCCGGTCGAGGGCTTTGGACCTCTGTGGGAAGGCTTGAAGGTGCTGAGCCAGCAGTGGGGAGTCTTCTGGACTCCATTCTTTCTCATCTTTCCTGGATTCATCGCGTTTCTCATGATCGCCTCCGAGTTTGCCCTGCTGCAGCGCACATCGGTCGTCACATTATCCATTGCAGGCATATTCAAGGAAGTGGTCACCATCTCGGTCGCCTCCGTTGTGTTCGACGACAAGCTCACACCTATCAACCTTGTCGGTCTTGCCATGACAATCGCCGCCATTGCGGCCTATAATTACGTCAAAATCTCCAAGATGCGTCAAGAGGCGCAAGCCGAGATCCACGAGCGTTACACCAGTGCCGTGCCAATTACCCCCATGGGTCTTCACGGAAGCGGCAGTGACGTCGAAAACGACGAATCCACGGAGGAATCGGCGGCCCTGCTGCTGCAGACTGCCGAGCCAGGCCAGGGACTGAGCGCCGCAGATGACGGTTTGCAGCCCAACTTGGTGCCGTCTGCGAATCCACAATAAGAGGATATCAGTAGGGGGGGAAGGGGCAGCACCACAAAAAGCACAACACATCCATCACCCTGGGCACGAGCGTTGATTTCGTTCCGTTCCGTTTCGTTTCGTTTCGTTTCGTTTCGTTTGGTTGTGTGCCATTTCTTTCTTTTTTTTTTTTTGTCGTTCCATGTACGTTGGTGGGGAGCGGGGTCAGCCTGCGTGGCAGTGCATGCCTTCATCATTTGCGAGGGAAAACTATACCCGTTGGCATAGAAGTGGGATCTAGGTACATATCTCAAGAGGAGAGAGAGGAGGGGAGAGGGACCTGGAGGAAACTAGGTACCTAGTACTAGGTGTATATCTACCTGGTAGTAGAGAGACTAAGGGAGATGCAGGCCACGGCTGTCGCATAGGCGTCAGCAGCACATAGGCATCACGGAAATAGCAAAGCGATGCTCAGTCCGTTCATAGTGTCTGTGATGAAACATGACCGCAAATTAGAGTATATCCGTGGGGCGATGCTACATGTTGAGACCGACAAAAAGGTCTCTCTGCTCAAAGTATCAAAACTGTTGCCTAGCACTGCATGCATGACAATGAGAGCCCTTGGACTGCAATTACAACGTGAGAAATCAATAGCGATGATGCCCACCCCCTTCAAACGCCAGGCCGTGCCACGATATACAGATGTTCAAGAGGATCCTCTTCATGTTCATTAGACGTGCAAAAGACAATCAGCCACCACCGCTTTGCCCTCAAAAAAACAACATCTTCTCGCAAAACGCCCTCATTCCTGCAACCCAAAACCCCACAAACAAACAAACGTCTCTCTCATTTCCAAACGCCTAACCCAACAGCCGCAGCCCGTTCTTCGTCTTCTGTCCAGGCTTGGTAACCCCGGCATGATGGGCGACAGGCCCAAGAGCAGGCTCGTAGAGGTTCGCGGAACCGGCGTGGCCGGCCCCGTTCTGGTGCTGACTGGCCGCCGCCGCGGAGGACGACTTCTTGGAATCGCGGTCATGGTGATTCTTCCTGTTGTTTCTGTGGCTGTTGTGGCTGTTGCCCTTCTTGTCCTTGACGTGGACGGCCTTGATGTCCGTGTTTGCCTTTTTGACAATGACGGGGTGGCTCTGTATGTACTGCCCGTTCATGGTCTTGGCGGCGTTGAAGAAGTCGTCCGCGTCGCTGAAGCTGACGAAGCCGTAGCCCTTGGACTTGTTGGTGCGCTTGTCGCGGATGACTTTTGCGCGCTGGACGGATCGCCAGGGGGCGAAGGCCTTGAGGAGGGAGTCGTCGGTCGTTTCGCCGGCGAGGTTGCCGACGAAGAGCCTCAGGTGGGCTGGGTCCCACTCGAGGAGGGTGTCGTCGGTCCATTTCTTGCCGCCGCCTTGGCGGACGACGGTCTTTTTCTTGTCGGGATGGCCCCCGCCGGGGGGGGCGGCGGCGGCGGCTGGGGTTTGGAAGTCGGGCTTGAGGGTCGTCGTCTCGAGGGGGAGGGGCCTGCCGTAGCTGTCAAGGGCCGGGGCGGCGGCGGTGGCGGCGGCTGTGGCGAAGGTCGGCTCCCGAGAGTAGGCGCTTTGCCAGTGGGCGATTTGGGCGGCCATGTCCGGGTCGTAATCGCCCGGGTTGGAGACGGCGACGCTGTGCGGTGCGGGGGCCGCTTGGGCCGGGTTCGGGAACGGGTTTCTGATCTGCGGCGCCGAGGAGTACGACGTCGGTGCTTGGCCGTAGCTTTGAGGGCCGTAGCTGTGCTGTGAGGTGGGCTGGTATCCGTATCCTCCCCCCCCTCCTGCTCCTGCTCCTCCTCCTCCTCCACGTCCTACCGCCCCCCGGCCTGCTGTGTTCCTCATGTCGGCGCCCGGAGCGCCCGGGTAGTTTGGATATGCGGACTGGCCATACTGCGCGGCGGTCGAGGTTCCGGGCGCGAAGCCTGGCGCGCCGCCCGCGACGAAGTTTTTGTTGTTGGCGGTGTACGATGAGGCAGCGCTCGCGTGTGCTTGCCCTGGCGGTTTCGACGTGGACGGAAAGGCAGGCTTGAAACCCGATCGGCCGTTGTTGCCGCTGACGGGAGGGCGAGGCGGGAGGGAGCTTGTGCCTGGAGGAGGCTGGTATGCCATGATGATGAACAAGAATGACTCTTTTCTTTTTTGTTTCTTTTTTTTTGGGTGTGCAGAAAGGGCCTTTTGTTGCGTTTATCGCTTTTTTTTTTTTTTTTTCTTTTTTTTTTTTTTTTTTTTTTTTTTTTCCTTTCTTTTTTTTTTTGCTTTCTGACGTACCTTTGAGCTGTCTTGTTCCGCTCAAAGAGAATGTGTGTAATTTTTTTTTTTCTTAAGAGTCGCCGCTTTTGCGCGAAACGTCTGGGCGGGTGTGGCACGCGGGAGTCGAGAACCTAGCTACTGCCTCGTCGACGCTGGCGTGCCGGAGCGTACGGATAGATGGTGATCGCAAAAGGATGGTTGGATTTGATTCCGTCTTTTCTCTTCTCGAAGCTGCGGCCAGGAGGACCCGCGTCGAGCGCCCCGCGGCGTTTTAGGTATCACATGTAATGGCACGTGACGATATGCCTGCCGGAAATAAATCCCGTTGGCGAGGGTTGGTAAGCGGGTTTATTCATTTGCCCACATCATTCACACATATCGATGTATTTTTCGTTCCAATCATGTCTTTTCCCACGGGAAAAAAAAAAAAATACCCTGGCTAGAATAGAATGAAAAAAAGGCCACATTGGTAAAGGGAGATGCATGGCGCGGGGCGGAGTCCAGAGCGAGAGTTGTTGTTGGCCAACTCGATGAGAAGTGGTCCCGAGTGGAGGGGCCGGAGGATTCTGTTGAATGCACACAATCTCCAGGCATACAATTGAAGCACGGAGCATCGGCGGGCTTGGCCAAACCACGACACGGGGCGAGTGAAAACAATTGGCAAGCGGGAAAAGCGATGGGGCGTTGGCGAGTTGCAACTTGCAGGCTGCAGGCTGCGGCACCTCACAGAGTCGCAGTAGCGCCGCCGGTCGACGAAAGTGCTGATGACGAAAATGGGTTGGCCGGCCCGCCAATCAATGGCCCCGCGTGCGTCTGCTGCGACACCGACAAGTTACAACCTGACAAGCTTCGGATGCCTCGCGACCCGTTATATTCCTCGCATCCTGCCACCCTTTCTTCCGCCCGCCTTCAACCTCTCGTCTTGTCTTCTTCTGCCCTCCATTCCGCCCTCGTTCCAGCCCCGTCGTTCCCTCCGCGACGCCTCTGCAGAAACAAAAACAACACATCCCATCGCCATCATGTCTGGCCCCGTGTGAGTGCTCTTCTCTCGTCGTCCGTCGTCGGCCCGCCCGCCCGTGGATGGCCATGAGCCGCGAGCTCAGCGTTTTTGCTCTACCCCACCACCCCGCCCCAAAATCTGCTGCGCACGATGACCTCAATTCGCGCACCTCGGCCGCTGCCATCACCGGCGGGCGCTGGTGTTTTCGGCCTGGGCCCTGAGCGAAATCGCTGCACCGTGTCTTTGGGGGTGTCTGAAGGGCTCGGCTTTGCTTGCGCGGCGGACCACGGTTCCTTTGCACTCGTTGGCTTCCTCTCCTCCTTGACCCCCCCTGCTCATCCATCATGGTCTCGAGACAGCGCCCGCCTTGCAAATCTCGCGCTCGGCGGCGCCCAGCAACGTCGCCAGTCTGCTTCGCACGCATCGTCTCCCACTCTCGGCCAGGTATCAAGAAATGCTGACAATGCTTCCAGCGCGGATCTGGGCCTGATCGGCCTTGCTGTCATGTAAGTTTTCACGTCGACGCTCGTCTTGCTCGTCTCGCCCGTCTTGCCCGTCTTGCCCGTCCCGCGGCATCCCACGCATCCCATGGGAGCACCGCATCGCGATGGGCGTCGTACTAACAGTCCAATAGGGGACAGAACCTCATCCTGAACATGGCTGACCACGGCTTCACCATTTGCGCCTTCAACCGAACTGTCTCCAAGGTCGATCGCTTCTTGGAAAACGAGGCCAAGGGCAAGTCCATTGTCGGCGCTCACACCGTGGAGGAGTTTGTCAGCAAGCTCAAGACGCCTCGCCGCGTCATGCTGCTTGTCCAGGCCGGACAGGCAGTTGATGACTGGATTGAGAAGCTCCTTCCTCTCTTGGAGCAGGGCGACATCATCATCGACGGCGGTAACTCTCACTTCCCCGACTCCAACCGCCGCACCAAGTACCTTGCCGGCAAGGGACTCCGATTCGTCGGTTCCGGAGTTTCCGGAGGTGAGGAAGGTGCCCGATACGGTCCCTCCATCATGCCCGGTGGTAGCGAGGAGGCCTGGCCTCATATCAAGGACATCTTCCAGAGCATTTCCGCCAAGAGCGACGGCGAGGCTTGCTGTGAGTGGGTCGGCGACGAGGGCGCTGGCCACTACGTCAAGATGGTTCACAACGGTATCGAGTATGGCGACATGCAACTCATTTGCGAGGTACGATGATGGCATGGCACCACAAATCAAGGCCATACTCGTGGAATGTGTTGCTCTCCTTGAGTAGTTGTCACATGACTAATCAACCGACGGGATTAGGCCTACGATATCATGAAGCGCGGCCTTGGCCTTTCCAACAAGGAGATTGGCGACGTCCTCACCAAGTGGAACAAAGGCGTCCTGGACTCCTTCTTGATCGAGATCACCCGCGACATCATGTACTTCAACGATGAGGACGGCCAGCCGCTCGTCGAGAAGATTCTCGACCAGGCCGGCCAAAAAGGTACCGGCAAGTGGACTGCCGTCAATGCCCTGGACTTGGGCATGCCCGTCACTCTCATCGCCGAGGCTGTCTTGGCCCGATGTCTGTCCGGCATCAAGCCCGAGCGTAGCCAGGCTTCCTCCAAGCTTCAGTACGTTTCTCGTGGCAGCGGCAAGTTTGAGGGCGACAAGGAGCAGTTCCTTGATGATCTTGAGCAGGCTCTGTACGCCTCCAAGATCATCTCCTACGCCCAAGGTTTCATGTTGATGCAGGAGGTATGTTCTTTGCCCCTTGAATGAGTCTGAAATCAATGAGATTTCACGTCGAAATCTGGCAATCTGACTGACCAAAAACTCCCTCTTCCATCTAGGCCGCCAAGGAGTACGGCTGGAAGCTGAACAAGCCTTCCATCGCCCTCATGTGGCGTGGTGGATGCATCATCCGATCCGTCTTCCTAAAGGACATTACCGCTGCCTACCGCAAGTCGCCCGATCTGCCCAACTTGCTCTTCGACGACTTCTTCAACAAGGCCATCCACACCGCTCAGCCTGGCTGGAGAGACGTGGTCGCGAAAGCCGCCGAGCTTGGCATCCCCACCCCTGCCTTCTCGACGGCGCTGTCGTGGTTTGATGGCTACCGCACCAAGGACCTGCCGGCCAATCTTCTGCAGGCCCAGCGTGACTACTTTGGTGCCCATACTTTCCGCATCAAGCCGGAATTCGCCAACAGCAAGTACCCCGAGGGTCAGGACATTCACGTCAACTGGACCGGCCGTGGCGGTAACGTTTCTGCTTCCACATACCAGGCATAAGAGCGGCCGAATGCGATGGAAAAAGGAGGAAACTGAGAGAAAACCGGTTGAAGACAAAATTGATCATGAACCCTAAAAAGACGAAAAAATAAAATCAAATAAATATAATGTGAAACATGGTTAATGGTAAAGACCCACTTTTTGAAGCTCTGGAGTCTTGTTTTGATGGGCCAATCAGAAGTGCTTTCAGCCTCGTCGCGAGCAAATTTGGGTTCCCAACTTCCCATCCATCCACGGCGCGCGCGCGCCAAGCACAAACTCCGGGAACCAGCAAGCTGGGCCGACCCAAACTCCAGCCATCACCGTCCATCACGAGCGATTGCGCCGCCGAGCGAGGCCCATCGCGCATCGTCCATATCGCCAACAGAGCCAATCACCGGCCGAAACAGTCGCAGTTGTGCATCGACCACAAGCAGGATTCGTCTGCACTTCCCTCTCCCCGACAAGAATGGCGCAACTAGACCCTAGCCACAGCGTCCCTCAGGACCTGGTCAGTGAAGGATTATATCCGTCGCCTCATGCAGAAAACAGTATGTCGGACTTATTCGCGGAGCTTTGCTGACGTTGAGGCAGATGCCCCATGTACACCTCGTATCATCGTATCGCTATCCAACAATGCCTCGTTTGGACGTCAATGAGGCTGCCAAGTGGCTCATGACGGCGCCTCAGATTGCCCGAGACCGCGCGCCCTTCTTCTGGACGTACCTCGACAAGCCCGCTGATGGGACCATTCTTCTCACATGGCAACCTCTGCAAAGACTGGCCACCAACTTCGCCACGGATGGCTTCGTGTGGGCACCGCCGGAGCAGGTCTACAAGCACGACCTGGGAAATGGGCTGGTGAGTGTGGCACGGTCAACGAGAAGAATTTGCCCCATCATGAATCAAGCCGTGGTCCGGTGCTCGGTGCTGACGGGAGGGTCTGAAGTTTTTGGAAATCTGCTACCTCAAGGCTGGCTATATTCCCGGAGAGCAATACGCGGTGCACGCCCGACGACGGTTCCGGCTTGTACCGGCTCCCGGCCACCCCAATCCTCCGCCAGTTGATATGAGCTTGTACATTGTCCACTACGGCCCCTCGGAACAGAACGACCGCCTACCGGTAAACGTGATTCCATACGATGACCGAGTCAACGCCATCATGCAGCAGCGGCATTTCCTCCTCCGGGGCGGACAGATCCGCCGAAAGGAGTTCATGCTGTCGGATCGCGTCAACTGGCCCTCTCTTCCAGAGCTGACCCGGCAGCAGATGGGTCCTCAAATGACTCCGAGGGGTATTCCGCAGCAGATGGCGTACCCGACTCAGCCGACAGCCGGTCCTCCCGCAAAGCGCGCACGACACGCGAGCCAGAGCCATGCTGCTGGTGCCAATGTCGCTGCTGGTGCTGGCGCCGCCGCCGCAATGCCCGGCGCGCCTGGGCTGGACGCAGCGCTGGACGACGACGAAGACGTCTCGAGAGGCGACATGTTTGACCACTTGACGCCTCGGGAGATGTCGCTCAGCCGATATCAGCAAAACCACGAGTGGATGGAGGAGATACTCTCGTCGGCCTACAGAATCGGTCAGATCCAGCCGTCGGATCTCAACCTCGGACTCAAGGGCGAGCTGGCGTCCCTGACCGAGGGCATCTTCACTGCGCAGGGCGTCGACGTCTTCACACAGTCGCCCGACAAGCCGTACGTCGGTCGGCTCGACCCCGGCTTGGCGGACGAGTTCCGAAGGCGAGTCGACAAGCACATTGAGTCCACGCAGGCTGAGATCAAGAAACTGGAAGAGGAGCATGCCGAACTGGTGGCGAGCTTCAAGACGAGCTCCGTCCTCAAGGTCAAGGAGAAGGAAGTCCGATCGATACCGGACCCTCCCGCTCCCGAGATCTTCAAAACGGACGATGACATGGCGATTGGGGACGAGCAGGGCATGCCGCCGGGAATGTCGTCCTCGACGGCGGCGTTTGAGGACATACTCCGAGACATCGAGGCAGCCACCGGCCGCCGCGTCCAGGTGCTGCCGCGCGTCCGCCGCGTCCAGGACGGCGGCTATCAGGCACCGGCGCCCAAATCCGCCACGCCAGGGTTGGCGACGGCGACGCAACTCTCGCGGCAACCATCACAGTCTGGCTCACAGCACAGCGGCCTCCTGCTCGGAGATTCCGACATGGACATGGGAGGCACGGCGGCCGGCCTCCTGGACCAGATGCACACCGGCTTCTCGTCCGGGTCAACACCCCTGAACAGTTTCCCGACGCCGCAGGCGCAAGCATCGGCCGCGCAGTCGAATGCCGCGACTCCGTCCAACGCCAACAGCGCCTCCTCCCCTGCCGTCTCTGGTGCGGCCGCGCCGTCCGACGGCGCACGTGCTCGGTCTGCTGCCGCCGCAGGTGGTGGTGGTGCTGCATCGACAACAGCAGCCGAGGACGTCGACATGACGGGCACGGCGGCCACATCAGAGGAGCAGCGACACCCGGAGTCGGCTCCAGATCAAGGCACCGGCAGCGGCGACTGGGTCGTGGTGCCAAAGGGCGGCGGCGGCGGCGCCGCGTCTCCCGGCCAAGGAGGCGCCGCCCAAGCATCCGGATCTGCCGGTGCAGCAGCAGC
>SRQA01000887.1:0-15011 GCA_018360365.1 Claviceps citrina | reverse complement strand
TATTCCTATTTTTTAAGGAATCTTTTAAAGTTAGTATAATTTGCTTATTTAAAGCTAATAAGCTTTAACTATATACTAAGGGAATAGCTCTCTTAATTATCTAAGCCTTCTTTAAGCTAGTTATAAAAGTTAGTTTATAAGAGGGGATTTTTAATATAATTCTTGCGAATCTTTTCTTCTATAGCCTAATATTACTTTATAGTACTAGTAAGGCAGGTGCTAGTATATAAGACCTTCGTAAAGTTAGTAATAAATTAGTAAGAATTTATTATAAATTATGCTTTATAGTTACTAATAAAAGTCTTTAATTAGAGGGCATTCTAGCTACTATAAGAGGGCTGCTTAAGAGGAGCTTGTGCAAAGGTCTGCTACGAATAATACGCAGCGGGTATAATAGGAGCTGCAGATGCATTCTCCTAGGGGTGTCTTCCATAGCTACCACAGGCTCTTGCTAAACAGAGGGTGTAACAGGTCGTGGTAGTAATTCGGATATAATGCTAGCTTTAGGCATAGCTACAGGTCTTTACGTAGGTTTAGTGCCTCCTCTAGTAACTTTACTACTATTACGCGTTAAGTTATAAGTCTAAACTATAGTAACTTTCTTAATCTAATAGTCTAATATAAATAAAAGAATTAAAATTATTATAAATAAGTTAGGGATATTAAAGTAAGAGATTAAGGAAGTTATAGCTTATTTAAAGGTATATAGTAATAGGTAATAGTCTTAATTCTTACCCCCTTTTATCTAATCTAGTTAGAGGTTTATGCCTATATAATTATAAGTATTATATGCCTTTAGGTCTTTGCTATAAGTCTAGCGGTTATACGTAGTAAATAACCTTGTTATATAACGCGAGTCTAACGGAGGCTTGCTCGTGCAAATGAATCCTGTTAGCCTAAGGCAACCTCGTGGCTTTCTAGTCCTAACACTAGAGGCTTTATTAATATAAATAAGTATTAAGCTAAATAGCTTAAATATCTTATAAAGGGAAACTTACTTACACTTTAATAGCTAGTAGCTTTATTAATATAAATAAGTATTAAGCTAAGTAAAGCCTATAAGCATTTCCTAATTACTTAACTAATACTTTACTTATACTATAATAGCTAGTAGCTTAATTATTATAAAGAAATATTATATTTAATTTAAATATAGTCTCTAAGAAAAAGCAACTATTTTTATTAATAACTAACTTAGGGGCTATTATATAAGCATTTACTAAGCTTTAAATAACCTACTTAGTATATATAATAAAGGCATTCCCTTACTATAACTAGCACTCTTTTAAAACTTATTTAAGAATTTATAATATAATAAATTTTACTTAGTAAAGAGGTTTACTAAAACTTATTTAAGAAGCTACTAACTTATAAGTCTTACTTAGTAAGGGGTTTGCTTATTTACTCTCTTTTTACTTTTTTTTAAGGCTAAGGTAATAATTAATAATAATAGTAGCTAATATAAACTTATTTAAAAAGCTACTAACTTATAAGTTTTACTTAGTAAGGAGTTTGCTTATTTACTTTCTCTTTGCCCTTTTTTAAGGCTAAGGTAATAGTTAATAGTAATAATAGCTAACGTTCTCTTCTTAGTTAGAGATAATTTAATACTTTATTACTTTAAAGCTTATCTTAGCAAACTTAGTTAAAAATGAAAGGTTAAATAGTAGTAAAAGCTAGATTTTTTTTTAGTTAGGGATAATTTAATACTTTATTACTTTAAAGCTTATATTAGTAAACTTAGTTAAGGATAAAAAAAGTTAAATAATAATAATAGCTAATACTTTTTTTTTAGTTAAGAATAGTTTAATATTTATTTACTTTAAACCTTATATTAGCAAGCTTAGTTAAGGGTAAAGAGCTTATAAGGCTATAATTATAATAATAGCTAATATTTTATACTTAGTTAGGAAAGGTATAAAGCTTATATATTTTAACCTTATCTTAGCTAAGGGTAAGAAGTTTAGGAAATAAAAATAATAATAATAACTAATCTCTCTTTCTTAGTTAAAGAGAGTATAAAGCTTATATACTTTAACTTTATTAGTAATTATAGTTAAAAATAAGGGTTATAGCTAACTTAGTATAATAGTTTATAAAGTTAAGTAAATTAAATATTATAAGGGCTTATACTTACTTATTAGCTAGCTTTTACTTTAAAGTAAGGTTCTTATAGTTTATAATAAGTTCCTTAAATATATAAATATAGTCTTATTTAATACAAATATATATTAACTATATAATAAGTATATAATATATTTAATTATAATGCCTTTAATTTATTACTTAGTAAAAATCTTAATTATTAAAAATAACTTATTTAAAATAAGTAAGCTTTAACTTTATATAAAATATATAGCTTGCTTAAATATAAAACCTTTAATTTCTCTTACTTAATAAGAATTTTAAATATATTAAAAATAGCTTATTTAAAGCTATTAAGCTTTAATGATATATAGTATATATAGCTTACTTAAATTATAAAGCTATTAATTTTTATTACTTAGTAAGAATCTTAAATATATTAAAAATAGCTTATTTAAAGCTAGTAAGCTTTAATTATATATAGAGTTTATAGCTTACTTAATTATAAAGCCTTTAATCTTTATTTTATAATAAGAATTTAAATATATTAAAAGTAGCTTCTTTAAAGCTAGGAAGCTCTAACTATATATAAAGAGCATAGCTTACTTAATAGTAAAGCCTTTAATCTCTTATAGGAAATATATTATTATTTTATAATAATTTCTTAAAAGTATATAAAGTAGCTTACTTAAAGCTAGTAAGCTTTAAACTATATATTAAGAAGGTAGCTTACTTAGTTACTAAGCCCTTAATTTATAGTAAAGTATAAGTAAGTTTATTATTTATAATAAAGTCTTAAAAGTATTAAAAGTTACTTATTTAAAGCTAATAAGCTTTATTTATATATAAGGTAATTAGCTTGCTTAACTATAGGACCTTTTAGGTATAATTGTTATGGACTAGCCCTATTGCTACTGCTAATAGGCGTCGGAATACTATTAAAAGATATAAAGAGAAAGGAAGGAAAGGTAATATAAAAACCCTATTATGCCCCCTTTATACCCTTACTATAAATACCCCCCTATTCTTATACATAAGCCCTACACATAAGGCAAGGTGTATATAACTACTAATACGCACCTATATTAGTCTTATATTAGGCAAAGCCTAATACTATTACATAGCCTTCTACCCTAGGTAGTAGCTATGCTATATAAACGCTACTTATATAAAAGCGCTAGGTTAGTAAGAAAAAGCTATAGGCAAGTAAATTAATAAATAAAATATTCTTATTATGTTTATAGTTACTAGAAGATAAGCGTAAACACTACTAGGGGAGGTAAGCTAGCCTAGCTAGGATAGGCACTAGACTAATAAGTTAAGGAAATAAGAATTCCTTACTATATTACTAGTTGCTTATAAGTAATTACTTATTACGCTATTAGCTGCTTATAAGTCCGCGGCTCTAAGTTTATAGGCTAATCTAGCTCTTACGCTAGGAGTATAAAAGGCATAGAACTCCCCCTTCCTTTAAGGGATTTTATTACCCTTAGCTAGTACTAACCTAATTTACCCCTACCTTCCTTTATAAGTAAACTATATTAAATATTAATTCTTAAGTCCCCCTTATTATATTAAACTATATTCAAATAGCCTCTGTAATATATACTATCCTAGGGTATATTATATATATTACTAACCCTATAGAAAATGCTTACTAGCACTACTTTATTTTTATACTTACTACTAGTATCTTAAACTATTACTATAATAAGGCTTATCCTACCTACTGCCTCTAATACTCTTATAAGTAAATGCCCTGCCTTTAGATTAGGCAGGCTATTTATAGTAATTCTAAATAGTAGTATAACTTCTTATTCCTCCTAGAATAACTATAAACTAAGGAGTATTTTATAAAGCCCTAAACCCTAATAGAAATAAAGCGCCCTAATATTAATACTATACTGCTTATCCCTACCTTTTACTAAGTTACTAGTAATTTCCTTAATAAGACCTACTAGCGCTAGTAGAAAGCCTAAGTAAGGGGTTATAATAATAATATAATAGTATTATATATCTACTAGGTAGGAGAGTATAAACTCTAAGGGAAGAGGTAGTAAAATAATAGTAGGCAAGTTAATATAAAAATAAGTTAGGAGTAGGAGGTTATATAGCTAGTGTAGAGAAGATAGTTTAGGAATAGGTAAGCAAATTAAGATAAAAGAATATAAAACTAAATAAAACTATAAACCCTACTAGGTAGCGTAAATAAGTAATATAATAAACATAATAAGCGTAGTATAGGCATAATATACTATACTAAATAGCTAGTATAAAAGTAATATATACGCTATTAATAATTACTAGTAATTAGACTATGTCTAAGTAACCTGCCTAATATTAGTACCTAGTTAGAGTAAGGCGCTTATATTAAGTATAAGAAGTAAGTTATTAATAGCTAGTATAGCTAGCTAGTATTATAAAAACCTATAATTATTATTATTTACGTGTAACACCTAGCCTAAATAATACTATATTAGACACTAGTTTAAGGTATAAAAATCTTATCTTATTTGCCCCTAAAGCCTTACTAACTATTCTTTTTTATTTCCTTTATTATAAAGAGTTTTTATTTTATTACTTATTACCCCTTTATAAACTTATTATTATTCCTAAGCTTACTTTATATTATTAAATCCTATGCTTAGTTACTTACTATATTATAACTACCCTAAGGCCTGCTACTACTATAGTACCTACTATTACTATACTACCTAGGCTATGCCTAGGTGCTATTTCCCTTATATAGCTTCTAGAATATTAGTAAGTAGCCCCTACCTGCCCTAGCTACTAATATATACTTATAGCTACTATAGCCTTCCCTAAGCGCGCTATACTAGCCCTTATAACTACCTTTTAGCATATAAAGTAATATCCTACCCTTATACTAGTACTAGGCATAGGCCCTAGGTAAGTTTATTATAAAAGAAGACTTTAATAAGAAGGATAATACTATACTTATAACTATTAACCTACCCTATATTTAGTATATTCTTATTACTATTTAATTAGGTAAATAAAACTATAAGCATAATCCCTATAAGAAGTTATATAAGAGTTACTAAAAGGCCTGCTAGAAATATATATAAGATATATATATACTAGTAGCTAATTCCTATATTAGGTATACTATATATACTCTAATATAAGCTATAGCTAGGAGCTATGCTATTATTACCCTAAAGGTATATTATAAGGGAACCTAGTAAATTTAAATAGCTACTATCTTAACACTTAAATTCTACGCCCTAGGTAATAAATTTAGTAACCTATACTACTATACTAAGTATACCCTAGTTATTATTTAGACTATTTATAACACCCTTACTACTACTATACTTACTAATAATACACTTATTATAGGAATAACTATACCTATACTACCTAGTAATATAACTACTAACCTATTTCTTATATTCCCTAGCACTCTTATTTAAAGCACTATATAGCTACTAGTCTAACCCCTTACTTAGCTTAGAAATATATTATTTATATAAGGGGAGTAGAATACCTAGGCTATAGCTAGCTACTAGTAATATATTATATAGTTCTTTAGGGCTATATAAAGGGCTATAAAGAAGTAGATAGTAATGCTATAAAGTATTATATAGCTATTATAATAATTTTATAAGCCTAGCCTATAAGTAGAGGAATTACTAAAGACCTCCTAATACCCCTAATATACCTTATAAAAGTATATATTAAAGAGCTATTAATACTACTAAGAGAGAGATAAGAGAAATATATAGGTAATCTTAATAGTACTATCCTAAATATAGTATAATACCCCCTTCCCTAACCCTTATAATAATAAGCTACCCTTAAAGTTACCTAGTAACTAATATAAAATTTACTAAGGTAAGGAAGGAAGAAAGGTAGGTAAAAAAGAGGGAAAAGGAAACTAATTTAGGGTAAGTTAGGCCCTAAGTAGTAAATATATATAGCTTTATAAAAGAACCTTATTTAAAAACCTACTAGGGATTAGTATTATATTATATACTACCTTATTTTACCTTATAGTTTACTAGGGCCTATATATTTACTAGGTTTTTAAGTAGCTCTTATATTAGTATTAAGTATCCTATTTATTTAATAAAAATATCCTAATAATACCTATAGCCCTGCGCGTTATAGGCTACTAGTACCTTCTTAACCTAGTATTTCTTATAAAGCTTATTATCCTTATTATTTTACACTTATATAAGCCCTAGGTATATATTACACTAGGGCTAGCTAGGAAGCAAATTAGTAGTAGCGCACTTAATAAGGTTAATATAAAAGATAAGGTAAATACCCTAGAGTATATTAAGATAAACTATTAGTAGTATAGGAATAGCTATAATATAATACTTAGCTACTACCTAGTTTAGCTTCTTAAAAGAGTAGTTAGTTTTAATATAGTAAAGAAAAAGCTATACCTAGTTCTTAACCTAAAACTACTTTATAAGGTAATAGAAGGTAGCTATACTATCTTATTATTATTACTAAGTAAAGGTAATAGCTACCTAAGCTAGCTTAGAAGCCTCCTAAAGTTATAAGGTAAACTAAGCCGCCTGCCCTATGCTTATAATAGTGCTAGGAGTAAGGTTTATAAGAACCTAAACTAAATTAATATTATATTTATAAAATAGCTAGTTTAGACTAAAGCTAGTAATAAAGGAAGCCTAATTATTAAGTATAAGCTAGTACACTACTAGGTGCTTAGGCTAATTAAACTATAAGAAAGAAATATAAAAATATAAAATAGCCTATACCTTTTAGTTAGCTTACTTTATACCCTTATTAGTCTAGGAGTAGTAAAAAGTAAAAAGTAACTATTTAGTCTTAATAATTAAGCATAAGATAGTCTAGAACTTACTTAGCTAATCTAAGCTATAGTTAGTAATAATAAAGGTAAGGAACTTATAAAACTACTACTAATATATCTTAAATATTTTTATATATGCCTTAGTAAAAATACTAGTTATAGCCTTAAGCTAAATAAACTTAGAAAGGTAGTTTATAATTACTATAAGGGAGGAGGGATTAGCTAGCTTATATATAGGCAAGCTTATTATAAAGTTAACTAAAATCTAGGACTAAAAGTAATTAGAAATAAAAGGGGGTTTTAGGAGGCCTTACTACTACTAGTAGCTTTTATAACTACTATAGTAGTAATAATTCTAGATATAGTAAGTAATATTCTAGGATATGCCTGCTTAGTAAAACTATTACTAAAGGGTCTAGAAGGTAATATTATAACCTAAATAGCTTACTACTAGTAACTTATAGTACTCCTAGATAAGAGTAGTTATTAATAGCTTCTATTAAGGTACTTATATCTAGCTATAAAATTAAAGCACCTTATAAGCACTAATACTATAGTTTGTAATTTACTTTCTTATCTTAGTTTTTATAGGGAATTACTATATATTCCTATAAATAGTAGTAAGGTAGTAGTAGTATATTATATTATAAGTAATTACTATATTCTAAAGTACCTAAAGGTAAGGAGAAGAAAAGACTTAGTTACTAAAGGGTAGTGCTATATTAGTACTAAAGGGATTAGGATTACCTATAAAAATAGCCTAGATAAATAAAGGTTAAAGAAGGTAGCTATACTATAAAGTTAGCCCTACCTTATCCTAGCCTTATTAGGAAAGTATATTAGTATATTACTAGTACTATATAAGTTAGTATTATAAGTAGTAATAATACTATAAGAGTATCTTAGCCTAGTAAGCCTAATACTTAGTTATAATTTTAAGGGTTATAAAGTACTTAAGGCTTTTATAATTAATATAAATAGTAAAGGGCTTAAAAACACCTTAAAGCTTAGCTAATTATACCTTAAGGCAGGAGATAATAGCTAGGAGCTTTTTATTATAAATAATATAATTTTACTAAGGGAGGGTTAGCTACGCTAAGTAGTAGGTAATAAGATACTAAACACTATTTATTTAAAGCTAAAGAAGGTAGCTACTAAGGGTAATACTAGAGTAGTTTACCTTAACTATTATATTTTAGATAAGGTCCTATTAAGCTAGGATTAGGTTTAAGATAAAAAAGCGCTTAAGCTTATTAAAAGTATAAGCCTCCTATTACCTCTAAATAAAGGAGATACCCTTTTTTATAAGATTATAAAAGAGGTTAGTAACTTAGGAGAAATTTAAAATAAAGTTATAATAAAAATTTATAAAACTAAGAAAGCTATGTATACCCTATAGCTTTATTAGGGCTGCCTAGTCCTAAATAGCCTAGACCTTAGTAGAGTTAGGGTATATACTCTTGCCTGCTATAATAATATACCTAAGGTAGTAAACCTATTAGGTAGTAAAGATAGACTTATTAAGGTTAAGGTAAAGGCCTGCTGCCTATAGGTAGCTAAAAACCACGCGAACCTTTTATAAATAGTTATGCCTTAAGCTACTAAAATAAACTAGAATATTATTTAAGTATACTATAATAAAGTTACTAAGAGTATTACTAAGGGCGTTATTAATATAATACTAGAAAGTAGCAGGCGTACCTACTAGGCTAAAGAGGTAGATAAGCTACTTAAATAGCCTAAACTATATTTAAAATACTATAAGAGCCTTATCCCCTTTAGTAACTTATAGCTTATAGAAAGCTACCTAAATATTTACCTTAGTAAACTATTATATATAAGTTAGAGAGTAAAGGGTTTTTTTAATAAAAAGTAATAAGTAGTAGTCTTGCTTTATAATCTTATTAAAAGCATAGTAATTTATATAAAACTACTAGCCCTTACTAGCTTTCTTAACTAAGAGAACTAGAGTAGCTACTAAAAAAAAGCTAGCTTAAATCTATCCCTTATTTAAGAGCTTTATAAGCTACTACTAGAGTTTAAGTAACTAGTCCTAAGGTATAAAGTATAATAAGCCCTAAGGAAGAGAGGGAAGGGATTTATTAAGAGACTTATAAAAATAAATATAGTAATCTAAGGTACTATAATAAGGTAGGAGAGTATTTACCTTAGACTTATTAAAAAGATTAGTAAAGTTATAAAGCTTAGCTAGTAGGGCTATATAAGGGTCCTTAGGCTATAACTTAGGCATAGTAACCTAAAGGATAAATATTAACTTATATAAGCTAGTACTTATAAACTAAATAATTATATTCTAAAAGCAGTAAGCTTACTTAGCTATAGCTATAAAGGCAAACCCTATTATACCTTATATAGCCTTGCCTTAGGCATAACTTAAGGACTCCTATATTATAAGGCTTTTTGCTATACTTACTATTAGCTTTTGCTAAGTAGTATAAAGGGTAATATTATAGTATTTTATTTATAGTAGGCTAAAGATTATATCTTAGGCAAGGCCTAGGACTATATAAAGGCAGACAAATAACTACTAGCTATTAATATTAATTATAGCATAAGTAAGGTAAGTAATACTAAACTCCCTCTTAAGTGCTTATTATTTTTATTATTAAACCTTAATAATAATCCTTACCTAGCGCCTTAAAGGTAGCTAAATAAGCTTAAGGCCTAGCTATTAAGTAGCAAACTTATTAATAATACTATAGTACTTATAGCTATAGTTAATTAAGGTATTTATAAAAAAGAATAAGTTAAAGAGAATAGAAATAAAGAATACTAGGTAATTTATATATTTATAAATTTTATTATACTTTATTAACTTTACCTCCTTCTAACCTAGAGTTTGCTATATAATAAAGCCTAAAAGCCCTTATATAAGACTTATTATAAAAGCTAGTTTTTTCTTATTTTATTCTTCTCCTTCTCTTTATACTTATAGTTATTAGCCTTAGTAATAGCCTACTAAATATAAACCTTAGGCTAAAAAAGAGGAAGAAAAAAGTAGTTATAGGCTATATAACTTATCTCTTTATAATATAAATAAGCACTAGACTCCTAGTAATATACTATCTCCTAGTTAGTTACTTACTTAGCTTATGCCTAGGTAAAGAGTAAGGGTATATTCTTAGCCTTTAGCTTTTTTTTCTTCCTACCCTTACCCTAGGTTTTTATAGTATTTACCTTAGATATAGCTATATCCCCCTTATAGTTAGTAGTATAGTAATACTAGGCTAGAGAATTTGCCTAATACTTAGTATAGAATTAATCCTTAAGTATAAAGGTTTTAAGGTTTAGTATAATAATATAGTACTATTTTATAGTAGTATTATAGTTATTATAGGAGATGCTATAGCTAATATATATACTATATATTTACTTATTAAGTATATAGTATAGCTTAGTAAGATAAACCTTATTATCCTAGCTTATATTACTAGTAAGGGAGAGTTTTTACTTAAAGTAAATAAAGAAGGTAAAGAAGGATTTATTACTAGCCTACTTTATTTAGTTAAGTTTAGTAAGGGCTATTTTATAGTAATAAGGGTTAGAGTAAAGCTTAGAGAGATAGTCTAGAAAGGTAGCTAGGTTATAGTAAATAAAATTACCTTTCTTAAAAAATAAAGTAACCTTAGCCTAAATAAAAAATAAGAGGTTTTAGTAAATAAATTTCTACTAGTTTATAGTAAAACTAATAAAGTTATAATTTACTTATAGCTTATATATTATAAAAAAGCGCTAGGTATTAAAGGTAGATTATTTACTATTATAAGGAGAGCCTATTAGAATTAGCTTATAGTAGACTAGGAGCATAGTAAGAGGTAAAGGGAGGTTAGTTACCCTAAAAGGGGGGGTTATATTAGTAAGCAAGGGAAGGGATATAGCTAAGGTAGTAGTAGTAGTAAATTAGATTATATAGTTAGTAGTAGCTTATATAGCCTAAATTACTACTATAATAGTATTTTCTTACTTTTATATAGTATAAAGGCGCTATTATATAGCTATAAGGGTATTACCTTATATAGTTAGGGTTATATTAATATAATTAAGAATTATTATTATATTTTCTACTATTAGAGAAGTAGGTCTATTAGCCTATGTGTTTATATTTATATTTAAAGGTATATTAGTATATTTTAGTAGCTAAAAAAAACATAAGGCTAAAGGATATTTTTTAAATATTATAAACTAGCCCTATTACTACTACTAATAAGCGTTAGAATACTATTAAAAGATATAAAGAGAAAGGAAGAAAAGGTAATATAAAGACCTTATTATACCTCCTTTATACCCTTACTATAAATACCCCCCTATCCTTATATATAAGCCTTACGCGCAAGGCAAGGTGCGCATAACTACTAATGCACACCCGCATTAGCCCCACATTAGGCAAAGCCTAATACTATTACAATAATAAAGTATATATAAGTTTATTTAAAGCTAGTAAGCTTTAACTATATATAAGGGGAGTAGCTTGCTTAATAGTAAGCCTTTTTAATCTTAAATAAAATATGTATAAGCTTATTTAAAGCTAATAAGCTTTAACTATATATAAAGGAAGCAGCTTAGCTATAATATAGCTATAGGCGTAAATCTCTTATTTATTTAGTAGTAATTATAAAGGTATATAAATTAACTTATTAAAGCTAGTAAGCATTAAAGCTTCTTTAGTCTTAATAGGATATATATAAATTTATTATTCCTTATAACTCTCTTTTAAGAGGTAATAAACTTAGCTTACTTAAAGCTAATAAGCTTTAAAGCTTCTTTAATCTTAATTAAATATATATAAGTTTACTATCCTTAGTAAGGCTCTTAAAAAGTATAATAATAAGCTTATTTAAAGCTAATAAGCTTTAACTATATAGTATAAGAACTGCTTACTTATTTTAAGTAAGGTTTATAAAGGTAGTAAATATAGTATATTTAAAGTAAGTAAGCTTTAGCTATATAAAAAGGAAGTGGCTTACTTAATTATAATACCTTTGCTTATAGTAGAATATATATAAGTCTTATTTAATACTAAGAAGCTTTAATTATATTAAAGAAGTGCTACTAATAAAGGTTTTTAGTAATAAGTTATAGGAATCTCTAGGGTTTTTAAAGTTACTACTTTTGCCTAGCTTATTTAACTTAATTATTTATTATTATTAGCTTGCTCTAAGGGGGATACTTAGTGTCAGGACCAGAAAGCCACGAGGTTGCCTTAGGCTAATAAGGTCTATTTATACAAGCAAGCTTCCGTTAGACTCGCGTTATATAACAAGGTTATTTGCCGCGTATAACTACTAGACTTATAGTAAAAACCTAGAGGTATATAATACTTATAATTATATAGGTATAAACTAAATAAAAAGGGGCAAGAATTAAGACTATTACCTATTATTATATACTTTTAAATAAGCTATAACTTTCTTAATTTTTTACTTTAATATTCCTAACCTATTTATAATAATTTTAATTTTTTTATTTATATTAAACTATTAAATTAAGAAAGTTACTATTATTATTATTATAGTACACTAGTTAGCTCCCTAGGGGGCTAATATCTAGAACTTCTACTACTAATTTACATAGGAAAAACCCTAGTGTAGGGAGGAAAACCTATATACGCTTATTAGGCTACACACAAACCTTATTAGGTCTACTAAGGTCCTAATTATAAAAAAGGGTGCGCTACCTACTAGCTAAGTCCTAGTAGTAGTTACTAGAAGTGTGTATAGAAGGTAAAATTACCTTAAAAAAGGTCTAGGTCTAGGTTTATAAGGGACTTATAATTAGTTATTACCTACCTAAGTAATAATAAGTATTAGTAGCTTAGCCTTATAATATTACTAGGTGCTAGTAAAGGTAAATAAATAAAAAAGTAGGGCAGGCAAATAAAAAAGTAAGGTAAGTAAATAAAAAATTAGGGGTGTGTCTAGAAAAATTCGCGTAACTAAAAGGTTTTAGTAGGGTTTAGCAGTAGCTAAGTAGGGGGTCTAGTCTAGGGCCTATAAATAGCCTTACGTAATTAGTAAATTATTATTAATTTCCTCTTTAGGTTAGAGTAAGTAATCTAGTAAGTAATTAAGTAATCTAGCTAATCTAGCTAGTCCCCCCCTTTAGGTATAAAAGAGGGAGGTTCCCCTGCTATTTTTAACCCCTTTTCCCTCCTTATTAATATTAGTAGTTTTTTAGTAAGTTATAAACCCCTTTAGCCCTAGTCTAGCCCCTTGCTTCTCTTATATTACTTCCCTCTAAATCTATTATATAAATATACTAAAAATTAATCTAATACTTATATAAGGGGTAAGTTTTATTAAGTTATAGTCCCTTACCTTCCCTAATACTAACCTTACCTTAGTATAGGCTAGATAATAAATATTTATATTTTTTATGTTTCTATTATTATAAAGATCCTAATGCCTAGTATTATATATAGCTAGGTAAGTATCCTAATATTATCCCTTATAAGTCTAGTACTAATCTATTTAGGACTTAGTAGCTCTTGCTATAAATACGCTTATAGTAGTAAAAAATATTATTAAGTAAGTATTTTCTTTATCCTTATAACTTATCTTAGGTAGTGCCTAACTAAACTAGTTAAAGTAAAATATTATATATAATACTATAGTTACTAAGCTATTAGATTTAAGAAAGTAGCTAAAGAATAGTCTAGCTCTTAATATAAGTCCCTTATATTACTAAAACTAACCCTATTTAGGTCCTATACTATTTGCTAATTCTATATATAGTAAGCGTATTATAATACCTTATAAAATAAAGCTATATAAGTAATTAATTAAAAGGGTACTATAGCCTTAGCTACCCTAGTCCTGCTCCCCTCTATAGGTAACTTAGCTTAGCGCTAAGAGAAAATAGCCTTATATTATAAAAATATTACCTTTTATAAGAAAGAAATCTTCTTATATTATAAGAACCTAGTAGTTTAGTAGTAAATTACTAACTTACTTAAAGTAATAGTAATATTTACTTATAATAAAGGCTAGTACTAAGATATAAATATTAATAAGGTAGTAGCTAAATATAAAGTAAGGAGAGTAGTAGGGGTCTAGTAGGCTAAGGGGTAGTCTTACTTAGTATTTAATATAATTATTTATAAGGTAGTAGTAGCTAAACTAAAGGTATAGTAAGAAGTAGTATAATAATAAGTAAAGGAGAATAAGAGGTAGGCTTATAATAAGTCTAAGGCAATCTAATACTAGGAAAAGGTAGTTATAATAGTAGTAGCTAAAGTAGGAGTATAGTAAGTAAATATAAAGGTAAAGCGTAACTTTAAAGCATAGGAATATATAAAGTGCCTTGCTTTTATTAGGCAAACTATTCTAGTATAGGGTGTGTTTAGTAAGTAGGCAGGGGGGGACTAGGATAAGTCTAAGCTTAGAACCCCCTTTTTAGTAAAGTATTCTTATAAGCGCTTGCCTAAAAGTAGCTAGGGTAGGAGAGGTTAGGGTAAGAGGTAGGGTAGGGGGTAGGGATAGGGTAAGGTGTAGGGCTAGGGTTAGGGGTAGGGCTAGGGCTAATTTTCTTTATTTATAAAGTTTCTTTTTTATTATTTTAGGTTTATTTTACTATATATAAGTAAATTAGTTTAGGTCTCTCTTATCCCTCCCTTCCCTAAGGCTTATTTACTAAGGTTCTAGTATAAGCATTATCCCTAAGTTATATAATTATAATATAAAAGTAATTATCTTCCTAGTTTGTTTTAGCCCTTACTAGCCCTTAGCTAAAGCCCTTTGCTTTTATAGCTTTTGCCTCTTCCTAGTCCTTATATAAATATACTACTAAGGTAAATTATCCTAGCTATTTTATTTATATAAGCTAACAAGCTATAATAAGGGTAGTATAGTAGTTATTAAGAGTAGTAGTTACTTTATATTAGTTTTAAAGAAGACTAGGATTTAAATAAATAAGCTAAAGCTTAGTAAATTATAGGTATTTTATAATAATATAGTAGTATATCTCTAAGGCATTTCTATAAGGGTAAAGTAAGGAGTCTGCCTTTAGTATATATTTTTTATATAAAAAGGCTTATAGCCTTATTTTCTTTATATATATTTAAATAAGAGTAATAAACTTATACTTTTATATTACCTTATAA
>SRQA01000886.1:0-15011 GCA_018360365.1 Claviceps citrina | reverse complement strand
ACTTATAGGGTATTATTCTAAATTTTGCCTTAGTCTTAGGGATAAGACTACTAGGGGAGAGGTGCTAGAGGCAAAGGCCTAAGTAATAAAGCTATAGGAAGTACGCAAATAACTTTAAAAGATATAGCAAAGGGCTAGTAAATCCTAAGCAAAATACTATAATAAATAATACACGCTACTACTAGTATTTAAGCACAGGGACCTTATATTATTATTAGCCTAGAACATTAAGGTAAAGGAAGTAAAACATAAGCTAACCTCTAGATTTTTAGGACCCTTCTACATTATTTAAGTAATTAGAAAGCAAGTATATAGACTAGCACTACTAGAAAAGTATAGCTACTTACATAATATATTTTATATTAGCCTGCTTAAGCTATAGAATTGCTACAAAGATAGCATAAATACACAGGCAAATATACTAGACCTTAAAGAAGAAAATAAACACTACTAAGTTAAAGAAATTAAAGAATAAAAAATAGTTAAAGAAGAGACCTATTATCTAGTAAAGTAGAAGGGATAGCTAAGCAAATATAATTAATAGGTCCTAGATAAGGATGTAAACGCACTATAGCTAATAGTAGTATATAGAAAAAAGATATAGTTACTAACAAAAAGGGGACGATAAGCTCCTAAAAAACACTAGCTATTATTTAGTATACTATTCACATATTAAAAAAAAAAAAACAAATTAATTAAGACCCTAGAACTACCCTTAAAAAACAAAAGAAACACCCCTTACACTACAGGAATATTTACTAGAAAAGTCCTTATTATAATACTAGTAGTGGGACTAGCAAACTTATTGTAGTTTTCTTCCTTATTAAGCAACCCCCTAACTAAGGCAAAAAACCGCTAAATAGTGTGTTGCGCTGGATAGAGGTCAAGGCGACGTATGGCTCGTCACCACGGCGGTCTATACGCAAGGTTATAATAACTTAATTAGTTATACAAGTTAATAATATAAAGAGACCTATACCGTTAGGATCGCGGTCCCTAGATTAATTAGTATTGCAAGGCTAAGTTAGATTATCACAACGTGGCCGCGCGCACGCGGGTAAGAGGGCTAAAAGCAAGGCAAAAAGGTTAATAATAATGCTACCTAACTACTAGAGGCACGCTAGCCTTTATACTATATAAACTAATTAATCCTTCTTCCTAGCTATAACCTATAACCCCCTAAGGCCTTTATCCTTAATAACTATAAGGGTTATGTTACTCCCCACATAATCCTCCCTAGATGCGAAAAAAAAACAAAAAAAGCATTAACTAGTAACACAACTATTTAATCCTAGCGCCCTAATTATAACAAACCTAAACTATACAACTCTTAAGATAACTTTAGGGTCTTTGGCGTGTTTAGCGTAGTTAGCTATATAACCCTTAGGGTCTATAGCTATTAAAGAGAAAAGGTAGATCGCTGCTTCCGCGGCGTCTCTAGCTTCTTAGATAATCCTTAGTTATTGCGCTGCTTGTGGCAGCAAGCCCTCCTAGCGCGCGTATTAGCTTAGTCTTTTTAATTTAGCTATTCCTAGTCTGCTTAGCTACACTTAGCCTTAATTATATCCCAGGCCCTTAGATTAACTAGTCTAGAAGGCATAATAAATAACAGAGTCCTATTCTAAGGCTCTTGCATAATATTAGGCCTTAGTAATACCTTTTCCCTTTTAAAAAGCCTAATAACATCCACTATAGTATAAGCACCCGCGGCTTTAATCCCTCTATCCTATTCTAAAGTAATAGCAGCTTTGCAATACCTCTTATAGGGCCGGCTGCTAGTCCTAGTCTACTCCCTATAAAATTAAGTAGTATAAGGCTAGAGATTATTATAAAAAGACCTATCTTAACTTAGTACTAGACTCTTACGAGATTAACACATTTTAGCTAGTATTTTTATAATCCTACCCGGCATCTTAGGATTAAATAGTGCTTCGGAAAGAATATTAGATAGCACGCTTTGCTAAGCTTTACTATATTAAGCTAGCGTTAGAGTTAGAGGTAGGGGTAATTCCTTAATAGGTATATCTTCTATATTAGACAGTAATCTAAGCTACTTAAAGCTTACTAATACTTTACTAAAGGAAATTATATAATCCTTAATAATTAGGATTAGACTTAATTCCTTATACAAAGTCCGCTCCTAGTTAGTAATTTCCGCTTATAAGGCAACATTCTATATAACTAGCTTACTAATAATCCTAATTTTAGGTATTTAAGGGTTATCCTACTATTATATAAGCTAGCGCTAGTTATTAGCTGTGTATTTAATTAACTGCCTTTTATTTATTAGGCACTCTCCCTAAGGTATAAGCCTTAGTAGCTAAGGGAGCCCTTTACTAAATATTTAAAGGTGTTCTTGCGTTTGTAGTATATAGCCGTGGCCTCCCACTAAGTGCTTAATATTATAAAAGAACTACTAGTATAAATTATTGCAGTTAGGGACTAGTTAGAGCATAATCTTATAGGCTATAATACTCTATAGGATATAAAGGGTTATATCTATTCCTCTAGTCTTTTTATCTCCTTCTAGAACCTTATCTACAAAGCACTAATTGCGGAGGTAGTAGTAAAAGCTATCTAAGCTATTATAAGGCTTCCCTAGGGTATTATCCCTAATATACTCTAGATTATAGAGCCCTCTAGCTCCCTATAGTAACATAAGATTAATTAGTCTATAACTAACTTAACACTAGATTATCTAAAGCAAAAAGGAAATTATAGTATAGCTATATTCCTAGCCGCCTTATTAGTTATAGGCAGGAATATAAAGACCCTAGATCCCGTAGGGATAGTTAAGCAATATTATAATTTAGTGCTACCCTTTTAGCGCCTTAAGGAACCTTTCTTAACAGCTAGTTTTTAAGGAGTTAAAATAGTAAAACGCTCCGTAAGATTTATTAAAAATAAACGCGGTCTAATAGAATATTATATAAATAAATCCAGCCACTAGGCGCTAGCCGCCTATCTTCTTGTGGAGGCGTGTAAGGTTATAGCTAATACTATATTTAATATTAATAACTATATTAGTTTCTTACAGAATTTAGAAGGCACAAGGCCCTATTTTCTAGGCTAGTTGTTCGCGGCTTATAACATCCTTCTTAATAGCAAAGTTAAAATCACACATTATAATAATATGCTCTAAGCCTTATGCTATAATTTTTCCTATAGCTAAATAGTTAAACTAGTTAAGCTAGCGCTAAGTGCCCTAGGGCCTTCCTAATGTCTTAATAAACTTAAATGCCTTTGTCTTGTAATTTTCCTAATCTTTAATATTTAGCTGCCTGTCTATAGGGCAAAGGTCCTTAAGTCATGCTATAGTGTTTATTGCCTACATATACTCTAGTTATTGCTTAGGCTATATAGACCTTTGTATAAAAAGAACAGGCTGCGTTTTATATAGCTAATTAAGTGGTTTTTATATATAGCTAGCTTTAGATAGGCAAAAGAACTTCCCTTTAAGACAGTAAATACTAATAATAGCATACACTATTTTATAGTTTTAATACTTAAAGTATCTAATAGGTTAAACCTAGTATTAGCTAGCTAAGTCTTAAGGGCAAACGTAAGCTATCTTAGGGTAGTGTAATTAAATAGTATAAGTGTAAGGGGCAAAATTATTGTGTGTGCTACAGGCAGGAGCTTAAAAAAAAGCGTGTTATTAATAAAGGAGTTCCGGCTTTGTTATGTAGGCACGAAAAAGAGGCTCTTAAAGAAGTGTTATTATTTGTTAATATCCTCTATAATTCACTCTTATAGCTAGTGGCGGCGCTACTAGTTAGCAATAGCTATTATAACTATTAGGCCTCCCTAACAGAATCCTGTCTAATATATATTAACACCTTCTTTATAAGCTTTTCCTTTAACTTCCTCTTTTCTTTAATTTTAATACTAAGCAGAAAAATAGCAGAACTACTTAATTATAGTAGAATCTCTAAGCAAAAGGCATAAGGACCTCCTAAACGTCTATAGGCTTATCTAAGCTCGCATCCCTGTCTTACGGCTGTCCCTTAATATCTTAATAGCATAGTCTGGCCGCACTAATATATACTAAAGCAACCTTTTAATAAAACTAGTGAGTTATAATAGGTATTATTTAATTAGCTAAGCTAGGAACTAACGCATTAGTAATATCCTTAGTTTAATATCTAATTTATATTCTAGGTTTATAGTAGCATTAATATTAGGGCACGCGGTGCCCTAATCTATACTAAGATAGCAGTGTAGGATCCTACTAAGCCTATTTAAAACCTGCCTAAGGCTCTACTAGCAGCTCTTAAAGGCACTAACATAATAAAAGAATTTATACTAGGAGTGGTTGTAAATACTTCGCTCCTATATAAAATCTATATACAGCATTGCCCTAGAAATAGGGTCTATATTCTAGCTAAGCTAGCGCACCCTTAGGGCTATATTATTAATTTAATCACTAGCTAACGTAAGAGGCGCATAGGGTTCCTAGTGGCCCTGTATAGTAAGCTAAATAACGCCTTCTGCTTAAACTATATAAACACATACTTAAAGACTATTAACGCCTTTGCTAAGCACGTGTGCTTCCCCTTCTATAAATACGTGTTATTAGAGGGGGTTATTAGGGGTTCTTGCGCTAACTATATCTATAATGCAAACAGGGCCTCTTGTAAGTAGAGGTACGCTATAAGGTACTAGGACTTTAGATTAAGCTCTTAAAGGTCGGGGTTTACTACATTCTTTAGTAAAGACTAAAGGGCTAGTAGTCCTCTTAATAGTTTAGACACTTTTAGTAACCTAAATAGTAATACTACTCCGCGGATTAAGTATGATTTTCCTCCTCCTTTCTAATTAGTAAAATATAACTAGTAGTCCTTTATCTAATAATAAGGATTAACTAGTTCTTAGGGAAGCTTTGCTCTAATAAGTATTACTAAAAACAAACAAAGCGGGTAGGGATTAGGGATAATTAGTGTAGGTAATATACAGAGAAAACAAAACAATAAACTAGGAAAAATAGAAAAGTAAATAATATAGTGCAGAAATAATTAATTATTATAACTAAAGTAAGAAAAGAAATATACTCTCCCTCCTCCCTAACTAAAAACACTATAAACTTATATAAGGTGTTTTTAGTAAACACGCCTAGTGCTAAACGTTAAGGCCTTTGCCTAGTAGCACTACACTAGGGCAAGCCTTATAGTCACCTCTTATTTACTTACTAAGATATAGTAGCTAGACCTTAATAAAGTATAAAGAGTAGTAGCGTAAAGGGATAGGGTCTTTAACCTCCCTAACTCTAGACATAGTAATAGTAGCTTCTTTACTAAGGGCTTTCTTATATAAGACTATTTAATTAGATATCTTATAACCTAAAACTAAAGGGTATAGGTTAATAACCTTATTAGGGTTAGAGTAGCCTAGAGGCAGGTAAAGCTAAGGGTTAGCAAATAAGCGCTACTAGCTAGCATTATCCTAGTAGAACTTCTTAATATAGTCTCTAAATATAGTCTTAAATAGCACTATACTATTAAGGGTCTTTAAATAGTAGGCTCTAGTAACTAGTGCCTAGCTATAGATATGAAAAGGGCTATTCTACCGCATTATAAGCTTCTGGTTTAATAATATATCTATAGCGCAGCGGATATTGTAAATAAGCACAAGGTCACTAGGTTTTAATTAATCTTATTGCAGGCTACTAACGTTACCTTTGTTAGTACGTTCTGTAAGCTTCTTTTAAAAAGCAAAGACTTTCTCCTAGGCTACTATAATATTAGCTTCCTTTCTCTTAAGCACCTAGACTTAGGCTGCAAAAAGGTCCTCCTTTAAGACCACAAAATCCTAGTTAATAAGGCGCTAAGTAGGGAATTTAACCTCTAAGGGCAGGATTAGCTCCTAACTATGTAGTAAATAGAAAGCGGATTTTCTATAAGAGGCGCGGATTGCTATTTAGTCCGTAAAGAGAGCCGGCTTAAGATAGTCTAACCACTTATTATTGTAACCTCCTATCTTTAAAATAGCTAAGGCAAGGGACTAGTGCCCTGCTTTAATAGACGCGTTTGCCTTTAGGTTATAGCCTAAGGTTTATATACCTTTAATGCCTAGAGCCTCTAAGGCTGCCTTAAGGTTGCCCTATATTTTAGGGCCTTTATTAAAGACTATAAAGCAAAAAGCACTAAAACAGCAGACTAGACTTTAAAGGAACCTCCTAATTTCCTTAACGTTAGCGCGTGAGACTGCCTTAGCTTTAACCTAGCCTGTGAAATTATAACGCGCCTCTAGCAGGTATTTCTTGCTATTATTAGGCGGCATATGCTAAGTATTAATATAAATCTTGCTTATAAGCGTGCCTAGCATGCTAGGGATTAATAGCTCCCTAGGCCTCTAAGGGGCAAACATTTAGTAGCGCTCACAAAACCATAATAGTTTCTGCATATCTATGTAACTATTTGTCTACTAATACCTACTCTTAATTAAATAGTAGACTGCTTTATAACCCTTATAGCCTAATTTTTTATGCGCGGCCTTAATAATCTAATTCTGCTCCTTCTTATTATTAACTACTAAGCGTAGGGCCTACAAGTTATTGCAAGGGCGGGTCTAGAGCTTGCTATTATTAATATAAAAGCGCTAGGCCTGTGCCTGTAGCTTCTAGTACTTCTTAAAGGTTATATCTTTTAGTCTTTCTAGTATTATAAGGTAGTTTATTAACTTCTGCTAGTCCTTGCTATAACAGGCCCTATCTTTAGGCATTAAGAGCATAGGGTTTAATTTAAGGTTAATAAACTCCTTAATATCGCCTTTAACTAATTAATCTTGCTTATTGGATTCTCCTAGGCCTTTTTATAATAAGGTATTAGTAATTTTATTCTTTTCTCTAGGGATGTGTCTAGCGGTAAAGTTAAAGAGCATAATATAGCTAATCTATCTTATAACTAAGGCTTTGGGGATGTTGTTTACAGCGCTATTAACCTAATATACTAGGACTTAGGAGTTAGTCTCTAGTGTAAAGGGTACTTTATAAAGATAAACGCAGAGGCATTAAAAGGTATAAACAATAGCCTTACATTCCTGCTTTATAGTATTATACTTTTGCTCTAATTCTTACTAAGTTCTACTCTTAAACCTTATAGGGTGCCTCTTATTATTAATAACCTATTGCAATATAGCCCCCTAGCTAACTAAGCTAGTATTAATAGTAAGGATAATCTCCCTATAACCCACTAAGAGATTAAGTAATACTAATACTAGTGCCTTAGTTATTATAGCAATAACTGTGTTTATAGCATACTATTCTTTATCTCCCTAATGCTAAGGCGTATCTTTTTAAAGCAACTATACTAGGGGTTTAGTAACCTAGGTATACTTCTTAACCTAGAGCCTATAGTAGCTAGTAAGGCTAAGAAAAGACTAAATATTATGTATATTCTTATAACGCTTCTATTTAAGTAGCTTAGCAATCTTTGCTTTAGTAAGCGCACGCTCCTTTATGCTATAAATATAACTAATAATCTTAAAGGAGCTCTAGCAGAACTTTAACTTTAGCGTAAAGATAGTGTAGCCTATAAGTTTAATATTAACAAGGACTTAGTTAATATTAATTAGGTGTTCTAGTACGTATTAGCGGATCCTAGGCAAGATTTTAGCGTCTTTATAGGTAATTTTCGGGCCCTTAACTATAATATTATTAAGGAAGGGCAAGCAAACTATAGGGATCTAGTTAAAGAGGATTTGTGCTATTATCTAGCAGAACTATATAACTAAATTAGTCGCCCCTTACGGAAGGGTATAGAGGCAATAGAGCCCTAATAGCGTTAAAATTATAGTTATATTATGGCTTTATAGTGCTAGCCGGAGCTGGTTATACCTAGAGAGGAAGTTAAGCAGGCTAAGCAGTTTGTATATTACAAAGTCCTTGCTAAAAGCCTCGGCGCCTTAAGGGATGTAAGCGTTGCGAATTATAACGTTATTATACTTTATAGCTAATAAGATTAAACGCACTCCTCTGTCTTTCTTTAAAACTAAGAAGTAAGGGTTCCTATAGGCTCTGTAGCTTTCCTTAATATAGCTATACTTAAGCTTCTTTTTAAGTAGCTTTATTAGCTTGTCTTAAAGTCCTAAGGGGATTAGAATTAATCTCGCTTGCTAAGCGCTATGTTTAATAACTTTAATAACCTAAGGTAGTGTAATAAGGGGATTAACTAATTCACACTCTAATAAGTCCTAAGCTAGCGCCGCTTCTTAGTTATAGAGTATCTTGCGGAACACCTTAAGCTCCTTAGGCTAAAGCTAGTCTCTAACACTAGATATTAATTAATTTAGCTAGTCTTAAGTTAGTTAGAAGCCCTGTGGCTTTTTACTAAATCTTCTAGTAATATAATTTGTAAATCTGCTGCTTATATTAAGGCAGTCTTTAGCTTTAGCCTACTTCTTTGCCTTCTAGTTAGGGTTACTATTAGGGGTGGTGCTATTAGAGGGGATATTATCCCTTAGGTAGATTTTATTAGCTTTCCTTTTGTATATAGTATTTACCTAAAGCTCTACAAGGGGTTTCTTAGTAAGAGGTTAAAGCTTAGTAATAGCTTTAGTTAGGAGGCTATAGAATTTCTTAGCTACTAATTCTAGCGCTAAACTTATAATATATATGCCTTCTTTCTAGGTAACTTATATAACTTTATCTCCTTCTTTAAGCTCTCCGCGCAGTCTTTTATAAACCTTAATATCTTTAATATTATTAAGGACTACAAGGGAGTTAACTATAAGTTAAGGTGTATTTAAAGGTACTAAGGTTAGTTTAGTAGTTCCCGCGTCTACACGTAATATAGTTAGTTTGCTTATTTCCGTTTCTGTCTTAGTAGTTAGTTAGTTATTTATAACTACACTTACCCTAGCTAGTATTAGTTTGTTAGGCAGGTTATAAGAGGTAGTAGTTATCTAGATTAGCGCGGCTAGTATTAAGCCTTATAGCTAGTATATAATAGGAAAGGTCCTACTAGTAACCTCACTCTCCCCTCCCTTCTCCCTCTAGGCCTCTAGGTCTAGCGCTAAGTAATATCTCTTAGGCTCCTTAATAGTAGTTTGTTATGCCTTAATACTAGCTTAGGTGCCTAATATTAAGTAATTATTTAGTAATTTACTAAGTAAGAAGGATATATAGTAAACCTATATAGACTATTTCCTTTCCCTATTAGTAAGCTCCTACTAAACGCCTTTAGTAACCTTAGAGACTATAATAATGTTATTAAACCTACACTTAATAGATATATTGCCCTCCCTATTACTATACTTAAAGGTAGCTTAGGCTATTTAAATAAAAGGCATCCTAAGGATTAGTTTCACAGAGATAGTATTAGGAGATATATAAAGTCTAATAAGGGTCTAAACGCTTCTAAGGTAGAGTTTTATGCGCACTTCGCCTATTATTCTAATCGCTCTGTTAGTGTAAGACATAGTGTTAGCTTTTATAGTCGTAGGATAAATCTTTAAACTAGCCTAGTAAGCCTAGCTTTTAGTAATAATATTCCCTTGTAAGCTACTATTAATTAGGGCTAAATAGAAGCGTCTGTCTAGATTACCTAGCTTAACTAGAAGGTGCGGGAGGTCCTAAAGGTAGCTAATAAGGAAAACAGGTTAAATAATAAAAGCCACTGTTATGCTAATAGCCTTGTCTAGGCTAATAGTATTAGTCTACAAAGTCTTAAGGTAAGGATTAGATATTACTAGCAGGTTGCCTATTCTTTTCTATATAACTTCCTAGAGTATTACATTAACTCCCGCAGCAGGGGTTCTTATATAGCAATCTAAAATGTCTTTAGCCTTATCTAGCCTAGCGTCCTTTATAAAAGCTTTTAAGTATTAGATTATATTAACTATTTAATCTTTGCTATCCTTAGTTTAGAGTTGTTTTCTTAGCACTATTACACGTTCTATAGCTTATATATCTTCCGCTATGCTAGGCATAAAGTAGTATATCTTTTTAACTCTATTAAAACGCATAAAGTACTCTTAGCTTACAGCCTTAGCTAGGGATAGTATTAAGTAGCAAAGGTCTTAAAGACTAACTCTAACCTTCTTTTTAAAAATCTTACTATATAGTATTTCTAATATGTGTTTGCAAATTAGGTTAGCTTCCTTATAGTTAGCTTTTACTAACTCTAAGAGCTTATTATTAATCTAGATCTTAGCTTTAGTTTTCTTAGGCTTTTTAAAGCCCTAAGGCAACTTCTTAGTAGTCCCTAAGTTTGCTATAGCTTACACGCTAAGTCCTTAACCTTTAGGCATTGTATTTACAAAGTTGTCTACTAAAGCACTAACTAAGGCTATAGTAGTGCTAGTAGAGACTGCTGCGTTTGCTATAGGGGTACCTATAAGACCTAGAGGCGCTACTAAGGTCACTAAAGGTATAGGCATTGTAGCGTAAATTAGGGCTAATAATGTTAATAACGCTATTAGCAGTGCCCTAGAGTTCCCTGTGCGCTTAAAATAAATTACTATAGCTATAGCGGTTCTAGCAGTACTATTTAATCTTCGCAGTGGGTAATATTTACAGGAATCCTTTGTTTTAGTAGCCTCTTCTACTATAGCTACTTCTATCTTAGTTATATTTTACTTATTAGGCCCTATACTAAGTCTTATCTTTATAGTAAGCAGAAGGTTATAAGCCTTACTATCCTTAAAGATTAAAGCCTAGAAAACTACTACCCTGTAGGTAGTGCTGCCCTTAGAAAGGAAAGCTTAAACAAAGCCTAGAGGGATAATACTACCGCTAATATATAGCAGTCCTTCTCTCTAATTATACTTGCTAAAGCCTAGGTTAGTATCTAAAGCTAACACTTAGCACTAGTTTATATAGTGCCTAGGTTCTCTGTAGTAGTTATACTTAATATCTTTCTAGCTACTATTAGCGCTGTAAGACTTGCTATAGTTATTATTATTATACCTACTACTAGACCGCCTACTACTACTATAACCTTCTCTCTAATTATTACTAAAGGTGCTATTTCTAGCGTCCTAGTTAGTTATTATAATATTTGTGCTAAAGTCCTGCTAACTAGTTTCTCCTTAGTAGCTAAACTTGCTCTTAAGCCGCTTAAGAAAATTAATATTCCTATCCTATTAGGCAACTATAATTCGTATTTCCTTAAGTTATTTAGTTAATAAATCTATTTAATCTTACTATTCTTTAGAGGTTCTAGGTATTCTATCCTTATTATTAGAGTCTAACGCTATATAAGTAGGCTAACTAGCCTTAGGCGTCTCTTTAGCAAAGCGGACTCTATGTTAATCTAAATTAGACTTAGAATTATAAGAAACTAATTAATCCCTACGCTTAGATTATATAGGTTTAATAGTTTGTGAATTTTTATTTTCTAATTTAAGTTAAACTTAGGCATAGTTATAAAGCTTCTCCTAGAGAGTCTTATAAGGCAAAGTCAAGAAGTTATTCCTACTTATGTGGTTTATATCTATAAAGCTAAGAATAACTAAGTCTAGTAAAGCTTTATAAATATAATTACCTTAACTTATTGTTATCTTCTAAGTCTAAGGTTTAGCCTTTATTATTAAGGCCTAATGCTATTAAAGCTAGAAGTGTATATTACTTATAGTAGAAGGTTATTTAGTGTTAAGATCCTTAAGAGAGTTCTGTGCGTTCTCTATCTTATCCTAAGTAGTAGTGTTATACTAAAATAAGAGTTCTTCCTTGCTTTCCTTCTAATTATATAAGGCAATAAGGGTCTTTACCTAAACTTAGATACTAGGGTAAACCTTATAAGTAAAGATCTTTAGCTAATTCTTCTTATTAACTCTAAAGGCGGCTATCTTTTATTTAAACTTGCTTAGCGTGTTAGAGATATTCTCCCTATTAAATTAAAGGTTAGCCTTATTCTAATTAGATATAATAAGGGCATGCTTTCTAAGTGTTTTGCCTAATATCTTTATAAAGTTTAAGAAGTCTATCTCCTTAAGCAGGGGCATTAACCTAGGATCCTTATTAGATATATTAGTAACGTTAGACTTAGTAGGACTTCCTATTATATCTAAATTAATTAATCCTATATTAGGTAATACTACCTTAGGTATAATTAGTCTTTAAGAAGTCCTCTAATAATTTAAACTTATGTGGCTAAGTTAGCGCAAGTATGTTCTAGGTGCTTCTAATATATAATAATTAGCAGGCAATATAAACTTTGTAGTAAGAGCAACTAAAGCTAATAAGAGTCTGTTTAATTATTTAATACTTAGCCTAGTAGATTTAGAAGTAGGACCCTAACTATATATACTATAACTAAGTAAAACGCTAGTTAGCAAAAGGCTTCTTATTAGCGTGTAAAAGAGTCTAATAACTATAATAATAAGCGTAAAACTAATTTGCTCCTTTAATACTAATTAATTAATATAGTTCTAGTAGTAAGGCAGTAGCGCAACCTCCTCTAGCCTAGTATCTTTAGGCTAAAGCAAATAACTTATATTTGCCTAGTAAAAGTTATTCTTTTATGTGTTTATATTAAGATTAATTAATCTTCTAATTTCTTCTAAGAAAAGCTTTGCTATATAGTTAGTACTAGTAAGACAGTGTTTTCCGCTATAACTCGTCCGCTTAGCTAAGGCCTCCCTTACGTAAAATTCTGCTAGTATTCTTTAGTAACTAAACTAGTCTATTAGCCTAGTTCTTTAATATAATCTTCTTTATAACTTCCTTTACATAATCCTTTATTAGTGTATAAGTTATTTATTTATAGGATAAGCAGGCTTTTCCTATATTATAATTCTTCTTTGTTTCCTTTGTTTAATAGTTAGTCCCTTAGATATGTTATTTCGTAGTAGCTAAGAAGTGCCTCTAATAATATTAAATTTTATCTATGGTTTAGCCCCTATTTATGTTGCGCTAGATAGAGGTTAAGGCAACGTATAGCTTGTCACCACGGCGGTCTATATGTAAGGTTATAATAACTTAATTAGTTATATAAGTTAATAATATAAAAAGACCTATACTATTAGGATCACGGTCCCTAGATTAATTAGTATTGTAAGGCTAAGTTAGATTATTATAACGTGGCCGCGCGCACGCAGGTAAGAGGGCTAAAAGCAAGGCAAAAAGGTTAATAATAATACTACCTAACTACTAGAAGCACGCTAGCCTTTATACTACATAAACTAATTAATCCTTCTTCCTAGCCATAACCCATAACCCCCTAAGGCCTTTATCCTTGATGACTGCGAGGGTCGCGTCACTCCCCACACAATAGTAATTACCTAGGGGAGATACCCTAGGTCCTTAGGACGCAGACATAACTTTATCTAGGCCTTCTAGACTATAAGGGCGTTATTATAGTTAGCCTAAGGGGGTATATTTATTAGTAAAAAATAAGGTAAATAGAGGCAATTATATTATAAGATACTTATAATTCTAGGCAATAGCACTAGACTATATATTACGGCAGCAAGACGCTATTATAAGATAATATACTAGTAGTATATTATAAAGGCGGCCTGCAAAAATATTAGAAAATAAAAAGTAAATAATAGGTAAGAAGCCACATACCTAATACCCCTTTACTACCTTAGTTAGCCTAAAAGTAATATAGTAAGCTATATTAGTGTAAATAAAACTATATAGTAAGTTAAGCAAGCTATAAGTAACCCTAAGGTAAAAGTTATTAGAATATAAAAATAAGACTAAGGAAGTAATAGTAGTAGTAGTATAGGTAGTAGTAGTATAGGTATAGCAGCGGATAGCTAGTAAGGGGGTAGTAATTTCCTTCTTTTCCTCCTCCTTATTATTACTAGTAGTATTATCTTTATTATTATTATTATCCTTCTTTTTCTTAGCAAGAGAAGCGTGCTTAGCTAGTAAGGACTTAGTCTAGCCTAAAAGCTTTACTAAATTAGTAAAGTTACTAGTAAGGGTTAGGTAATACTAAGGATAAGAGTTAGCAAAAGTATAGAGAACTATAGTATAAAGAATATATACTATCTTATATATATTACTATAATCCTTATACTAAACATAGTGCTTAGATACTTTATTATAACTAAATAAGGTTAAATTTATAGTAAACTTATACTTAATTATTAGGATTACTAGCTTAGTACTATAGTAGCCTTTAAGTTTATTAAGTTTAGTATAGGCATAATGTATATAAGCATATTCTTTTAAGAGTAAAGCTATAATATTAGTAGTAATTAACTAGTAAATTAGTAGGAAGTTTAGATAGGAGCGTAAGTATAAATATAAAAAAGGAAATAATATTATAAAAGAGTAATAGTTATAAGACAGAATAAGCAGCAAAAGAGGGCAGACTTTATACCTATATATTATATGCTAGGTAATCTAATATATTATTATTATTATTATTATTTATTATAATACTATAAAATAGTAACTAGTAAGGAGGTGTTAGATAGCTAGTAAGGCTATTTAGGAGCCTAGCCTAAAAGTAGGGGGGTAATTATAAGGTGCGGCCCTATAAGACAGGCTACGCTAGATTACCTAGCAATATTATAAGGAATCCCTAGCTAATGCCTAGGGCTTGCGCACGCGGCTAGCATATTTAGCGACGCGTGCGCGCACTAGTCTTGCTCGGCAAGCTTAAGTCCTTTTATAATACAATATACGCCTTTTCGCTACTGCCTAGCCACGACGTCTCTCACATACGTAGGTCAATGTCAGCGGGTGAATACCCTGCCATAAGGCGCAAAGCTGTGAAAGCTGGGGCGGAAGAACATTATCGCGCGATTATAACGCTCCTTCTATTATTACGCCTTCTATTAATTATTACGCCTTCTATTAATTATTACGCCTTCTATTAATTATTACGCCTTCTATTAATTACCCCTTCTATTAATTACCCCTTTTATTAATTACCCCCTTCTATAATTATTTCCCTTTAGGGGCCCTACTAGGGGCTGCCTGTAGCAAGCTGCTGCCTTTAGCAGATTCTGCTTCTTCTTATAATAACCTCCTTCCTTTAAAGACCCCTCTCCTCTATATGTAGTTACAGGATATATATTACTAAAACACTATAAAACACTATTATAAAGCA
>SRQA01000885.1:0-15018 GCA_018360365.1 Claviceps citrina | reverse complement strand
TTTGTGATAGGAAAATTTGCTTAATTAATTAACTGGTTCTTGCTGCCTCTGCTGCCGCGCAGCTTCTTCGCGTGAGACTCTCTGATCATAATCCGCTGGAACCTGCGGGTCTGTAAAATCCTTGCGCCGGATCTATGAATTTTTGGAGTCATTATAGCCTTCCCACTTAACGAGGTATTTGCGCTGACCCCCGTGATGCTTGTGAGTAACAATTCGTTCAATAACATACAAGGGGTCTTCTCCTGTGAGGAGAGGTACTTGCTCGGTCGCTTCTGGTACACTCTCTGGGTCACCTTTGTAGAGTTCAAGATTAGAAATGTGAAAAACATCGTGAAGCCTTGTGCCCTGTGGGAGCTTTAATCGGTACGCAAGTCCGTGATCGCCAATTGACTCGGTGATCTAGTACGGTCCTAGGTACTTCGCTGCGAGTTTCTTGCTTGGTCTCTGCAAATTAATATTCTTCGTGGACAGCAGAACATAGTCCCCTACGTTGAACTTTATTGGCACTCTCTTCTGGTTGTAGTACTTAGCTTGCACGGCTTGTACGTCACGAAGGAGCTTCTGTGTGTCCGCGTGTTTCTTGCGCAGCTCTGCTCCTCTCAATTGCGCTTGCTCGTTGATTATGTGCGCTGTTCTCTTTGCATGCGAGGGACCTCTTGGTGTGAAGCCTCGCAGAGCCTCAGCAGGTGACTCGCGGAGAGAACTATAGTAACTCGTGTTGTACGTGAATTGCGCCATTAGAAGAAGGTCAACCTAGTCAGTCTGCTCAGCGCTGCCAAAGGCACGCAAATAGTGCTTAAGCAGTTGGTTTATTCTCTCGGTCTGGCCATCGGTCTGAGGGTGAAATGCCGTGCTCAGTCGACGCTTGGTCGCAATGCAGTGGCAGAAGGTCCGCCAGAAAGAGCTTGTAAACGTCGTGCCGCGGTCGGTCACGATGCCCTCTGGGATTCCATAGTCCTTGAAAACTGTCTCGATAAAAAGGGTAGCCAGTCTGTCACTGCTCAAGCGCTTCGACGTCGGCACGTACATGGCATACTTTGTGAATCGGTCAACTATAACAAGGATCGCGTCATAGACCCTGGATCCCGATCCCTTCACTAGGGGAAGGCCTGTGATAAAGTCCATTGACAATTCTTGGAAAGGTCAATCAGGCACAGGGAGAGAGGCGAGCTCGCCGTAAGGTCGATGCTGCCTTGGCTTTGATACTTAGCAATTGTGATAGGTGCGGACATGCTCTTTGATATCTTTCCTTATGCGAGGCCAGTAGTACTGGTTGGTAATCCGATGCAAAGTTTTGCTCACACCCTGATGGCCAGCGGCGTCATTGTTGTGAACAAGCATTAGAATCTCTTTGCGAAGACCTGAGGGAACATAGATACGGTCTCTGAAAAGGAGTGCTCCGTTTTCATTAAGCGACCAGCCTAGAGAGCCACGGGCATCTTCTAAGGCGCGAATAACCTGCTTAGTACGCGTGACGAAGGCGTCCCCTCGCTGCGCCTGGCATAACTCTTTATAGATAGGTGCTTTTAGAAGCTTATTACCTTCAGCTCCACGCTGGGCTAGGAGTCTTCTAAGGGAGCAAAGTCTCACCGCGGGGGCTCCGCTAGATAGACTCGTCATCGGCACTTGGCTACTAAGCGGGACTGGGATCCACGACTCTAACAACGTTAGGAACTTATTCAAGGAGCTGTGTGCTAGCAAGTCTCTCTTAGCGGGGGGTCCGCTCCTTCTTTCTTCTGCTAGCCAGCTTAGAGGGTTAGAGGCACACTCCGAGCCTTAGATGCCATAGATGGCGGCAATCGCCATCGTCTCTCTTTGGGTGGGCGCTAACTCGAAGCTTATCCGCGTTGACTCCGCGCCGACGAACTTGGACAGGAACGAGGCAGCTTGGGAGACTCTAGTGTCTTTAGCTCCGGTCTTGTGGTCTGCTCTACGAGATAGAGGGTCCGCAGGGTTGTTGATTCCTGGCCTGTGTTTAATCGTGAAGTCATATGGGTTGAGGTTATTAAGGGCTTGTACTTGCCTGCTAGTGAGCTTTGGCTTCGAGGCGAGATACTTATGGTTAAGATAGTCCGTAATAACCTGAATAGGTGTAGCACTATAGGCTAGGTAGTGTCTCCAATTCTTAAAGGCCTCTTGGATGGCTAGGAGCTTGGCATTAGGCGTAGAATAGTGTACTTTGGCACTAAGCAGCTTCCTCGAGGAGAATGCGACGGGATGCTACTAGTCCTCCTGTTTCTGTAAGAGGACAGCGCCGATTGCAAAGCATGATGCGTCTGTCTCTATCCGCAATGGTGCGGCCGGGTTAAAGTGAGCGAGGATAGGCGCTAAGGTGAAGCATTGCTTGAGCTGCTCGAACGCCTTGCGCTTGCGTTGATTAAGTGTGAGTGCCCCTGTCGCGTTGTTTCTCGTCAAATCCGTGAGGGGGGTGGTGATCTTGCTATACTTGTGGATGAAGCGGCGATAAAAACCAGTGAATCCAAGGAATGACTGCACGTCTTTGACGCTGCGAGGTTCTGGCCAGTTCACCACGGCTTCGATTCGTTCAGGCTCCATGGCAATTCCCTTAGTCGAGACGTTGAAGCCAAGGAAGTTGACCTTCGTCGTTGAGAATTCACACTTCTTGAGATTAGCGTATAGCTTCTTTGAGCGCAGCCTCTCCAAGACTTGGCGGACATGCTTCTTATGCTCTGCTGGGTCACTGCTGTAAATCAGGATGTCATCCAGGTACACAATGCAAATTGTATCAACAAGCCCTGAGAGGGTGTTATTAATAAACTCTTGGAAGGTGGCCGGGGCGTTGACAAGCCCGAAAGGCATCACGAGATACTCAAAGTGACTGTATCGGCAACGGAAGGCGGTTTTCCACTCGTCGCCCTCGCTGATCCGAAGCCTGTTGTACGCGTCTTTCAAGTCGAGCTTCGTATAGACCTTTGCACCCTTTAATCGGTCGAGAATCTCTGATATTAGTGGCAGGGGGGCACGGTTCTTCCGCGTGATCTTGTTGAGGCCTCTATAATCCACACACAGGCGTAATTTGCCTCCTTTCTTAGGGACAAAAAGGATTGGAGCGCCTGCAGGGCTAGTCGAAGGGCGTATCCAGCCTCTTCTCAGCGCCATCGCAAGGTATTCGCGGAGCTCTTCCAGTTCTTTTTCCGCAAGGTTGTAAATCGGTCCCCACGGCGGGCGCTAATCCCCTTCAATCTCGATAGCGTGTGTGCGGCCTTCCAAAGAGGGTAATAACGCTGCTTTCTTAAGGTCAAAAACGTCCGCAAAGTCTGTATAGCAATCAGGCAGCTTCTTCTTAGTTGTCTCGCTGCTTGGTTCCTTCTCTGGTGCGGTTATGTCCTCGAGGTCCATTCCCTTCAAGAAACCGGCGTTGAGTACAAGGACTATGGCCGACTCTTTTATTTCCTTGCGTAGTCGCTTCAATGACGCTACGACTTTAATGTGCTGCTGCGCAATAGGGAAAATCCACTCTTGCGTCTTCCACAACAGCACGCGCGGGTCTTCTTGCTCAAACTAATCCGTGCCTAGGATAAGGTCCTCTGAGGTCTCTGCCACAAAGCAGCTTACTCGACAGAGCTTCACTCGCCTAGTGCTGTCGGTGATCTTGCAGATGTAATCAAGTATGCCGTGGTGTTGTAGCGGCGCATTCGCCGATTCTATTGGCAAATCGCTTTTCCTTACCTTTTTCCAATCTAAATCTGTTAGTAATTTGGGATGGATACAGGAGTGAGTAGCACCAGTGTTAGCCAGAGCCTTCTTCGCTGTGACCTATTGGCCTCCTAGCCTTGGGGACGCTGTTACGCGGAACCGTCTGTTAATTAACTCCTTAGTCCCTAAAGCTAGGGCGCGCCCCTAGGCGCAAGGCTTTTCCCCCTTAGTGTTAGGTGATGTGTTGTTAGGGTAACTCGCCGGGTTATAGCGGGTGTCTCGATGCGTAGCCGTAGTGTGGCCAGATCTCTTGCAAATGCTGCAGTCAGGCTCAGGGCAATTTGGCTTAATATGTCCCTGTTTGCCGCACTTGTAACAGGCAACCTCTTTTTCCTAATTGTTCTGTCTCGAAGTGCCCTTCAGGTCGCTGCTCTTGTCCTTCGAGTTCGACGGGGTCTCTCTCTCTTGGGAGTCTGCCCGGGTCTTCCTCTTTCCGTGCTTGGAATGCCTGTTGTTATTGCCTCCTTCACCGTTGGATTTGTAGTAGGAGGTGCACTTGCTGATAAGCTTGTGCTAGTCCGCCACTGGTCCGCCGCTAACTAGATACGTCTTCAAATCGCGGTTAAGACCTGTGCGGAAGAGGCCTATCTTGTTTTCTGTGTTCAATTAAGAGGGGAGTTTAGCGTAGGTTTGCTCCCACTTTTCGATGAATTTCTCGAAGTTGTTGTAATTGGATTGTTTGAAGCTAACAAGCTTCGACCACGTGCTAAGGGAGCGGCTCTCTCGATTGTCTAAGCCTCCCTCAAGCTAATTGCAAAAGTCATCCCACGAGAGGGGATCTTCAACGCGGTTTTCACGAATTTTGTCGCCTGTGGCCCAATGACGCTTCGCAGTACCCGTGAGGCAGGTGCTAGCATACAGGACCTTCGCGAAGTCGTTTGCGAACTGGTAGGGGTTCATTAGGAATTGTGCCTCGCAGTCGCTAATAAAGGTCTTCAATTGGAGGGCATTCTGGCCGCCGTAGGTGGGTTGCTTGAGTGGAGCTTGTGCGAAGGTTTGCTGCGGGTAGTACGCAGCTGGTGTGACGTGAGCTACGGGAGCTGTAGGAGCTGCCTCTTCCGGTAACTTGCCGTTAACATCGATGTTGCTTACAAGCTCCTAGAGCTTTCGAAGTCGCTGCTTCTTGCGGGCTTGTTTGACGCGCTCTGTAAGCGCTAGGATTGCAGCGTTGTAGTCGTCCTCAACAGAGGTGTTAGTGGCTGCTGCCGCTGGGTTAGCCCGAGGGGGGGATGTAATGGGTGATTAGATAGGTCGCAAAGGTAGGTTGGATGCAGTGCTGGATCTAGGTCTAGTTGCAGGTCCTGGTGTAGGTCCGGTGTTGTCTCCGGCGAAGTCGCTGCTAGTGCGCGTGGAGTTTCAAGTTTGGACTATCGTGACTTCTTGATCTAACGGTCCGGTAGGGAATTTTTAGAAGAATCAAAATTGTCAGGGGTCGATGTAGGGATACCAGAGTAATAGATCAAGTAGTACACGGTGAGCTAGCAGGTAGGTCGCGATGGATGACTGTATTGATTCTTGCCCCCCTTTTCTGTGTGACAGAGGCTTGTGGCCTATATCTATCTCGGCTACAGGGGTCACGTGCTCCCGGCTAGGGCGCCGGTCAGGCGCCGCGAGCCCGCACGCTCGTGTGCATTGCCTTTGTTGGCCTGAGGCAACCTCCTTGGACCTCCGGTCCTGACAGTAAATTAGTCTATAATTACTAGGATTAAGTTAGTTTCTTGCTTATAGTAGAATGCCTATGGTAATCCTATAATAAAGTCTATTAACACTTTAACTTATAGTTGCCTTAGTATTAGAAGTAATTTAAGCTTTTTATATAGCTTGTGCTATCTTGCTATAATACGCTAATATTTAGCATAATTAGACATATAGTCCGCCACTGCCTCCTGTAGGCTAGGCTAGTGGAAATTATATTATAGTAATTTAATTATTTAGTTAATACTAAAGTAACTAGCTAAGGGATTATTATAGTATAGCTATAGAAGCTCTACCTATAAGATAGGGTCCTAAGGTACCACTACCTAGTTATTATATATTAGGAGGCTACATATATTATATCTTTATATCCTAGTGTTTCCCCTCCCTTTTACTACCTCTTAGGCCTAGCTACTTATCTAGAGGTTTTAGTTATAGTCCTAAGCTATCTTTAGTAGCTAAGCTAGCAACCTATCTATAGTGTGGTTATACAAATTTAGTAATATAATAGCCGCCTAGATTTTGTGTGATTTAACGCTAAAAATACATCTTACTTTAGCCGCGAATTTGTTAGCTACTAGCTTATGCTTTACTAGCATCCTAGTGGCTACCTCGCTTGTCTAGACCCTAAGATTGTGGACTAGAGCATTTTCCTCTCCTAAAGGCATCTCGCCACGTCGCTACTAATCCCCTATAACTAAAGCATTTTCCTCTCCTAAAGGCATCTTGCTACGTCGCCGCTAATCCCCTATAACTAGAGCATTTTCCTCTCCTAAAGGCGTCTCGCCACGTCTTCTCTTAGGTATTATAACCCCTTCTGCTTCTTTTATAAGATATATCTCTCTAGGCTTATTAGCCTCCTTACTACTTAGGGCAAATAAAAACTTCTTTTATAAGTTAGGTAATAGCCCTAAATTTATTAGCGTTTTGCTATTATAATCTAGCTATCTTAATAGTATATTAGCAGGGTTGCTTTTACCTAGTTTATGTTTAATAACAAAGTTAAAAGGTAATAGGAATATACACTATTATACTTACCTACTATTTAGCTTTAGTAGCCTTATAAAAGTCTAAAGGTTATAGTAGTCTAATAGGACTTTAACTAGATTCTTCACCCCTTTAATATAGTATTACTAGTGTTTAAATAACTTAACTATTATAAAAAGCTCTTAGTTAGTAGTACTATAATTTCTTTCTATATTTGTAAACTTCCTTAACTAGAATGCTATAGGGTAGTATTACCTGTTATTATTTAGCTGTAAGATAATGCTAGCTATTACAAAGACTAAAGCGTTTGTTTTAATCTAGACCTGCTTATTAGGGTTATAGTAATAAAGGAGAGGGGCCTCCTAGAAGGCAGCTTTTAGCTATACAAACACTATCTTTTTAGCTAGTCTAAATTAGAAGGTGCCCTTTTATATGCTATTCTAGCTACCCTTTATAAGTGCGTTTAAAGGTACTATAATACTAAAGTATTAGTATATAAAGCGTTAGTAAAAATTACAGAATCTAAGGAATACTTATATATCCTAGAAGCTTTTTAGCTCTTACTAATCTTATATAGTCTTAACCCTTTTAGGGTTTATTAAAATGCTAGTGGTTAATAGGATAAATCCTAGGAATTCCACTAAGTCTTAGTAGAAGGTATACTTAGAAGGTTTTATGTATAGCTCTGCCTCTCTTATGTATTTAAGAACCTATTTAATATATTCTATGTATGCTTCTTAGGTTTTAGAGAAGATAAGGATATTATCTAGATACACTATATAAATAGTGTCTATTAGTCTATAAAGAGCTTAGTAAATATAATTTTAGAACATAGCTAAGGCATTAGTAAGGCTAAATAGTATAATAAGGTATTTAAAGTGTTTATAGCAGGTTCAGAAAGCAGTCTTCTACTTATAGCTAGCTTTTATTTAGATCTAGTAGTAGGCGTCTTTAATATTAATTTTAGAAAAGTATTTTACACCCTAGTAGTAGTTAAGGATCTCTAAAATAAAGGGTAAAGTATAGTAATTCTTAAGTATAATCTTATTAATTCCCTAGTAGTCTATGTAAAGTTAGAGTATTTTATTTTTCTTTAGGATAAAAAAGATTAGTGTGCCTATAGGGCTTTTTAAGGGTCTTATACGCCCTTTTGCTAGGTTATTTTAGATATAGTCCTAGAGCTCCTTAAGTTCCGCTTATAAGAGGGGGTATATAAGGCTATATAAAGGTATAGTGTTTAAGAGGAGGTTAATAGTATAGTTTGTTTCCTTTTAAGATAGTAGTAGTCTAGCCTTATTAGAGGCAAATATATCCTAAAACTCCTAGAGTTTATCTAGGATAGCATTAGCACTACTAAAGGTATTAGCAACTTCTTTATCTCTAAGGGGAATAAAGCTATTAAGGGATTCTATAGCAAATACTACTGCTTTTTATTATAATTTCTTAGCAAAATAGTAGGGGGTTAAAATCTTTAACTTATCTTAACTAAGCTTAAACTACTACTCTTAACTATATAAAAATAAGTATACTTATTCCTTTGCAAGGGTATATATTCTAATTAATATAAAACTTCCCTTAGGTTTTAGGTCCCTATTAATAGTGTTGATTCGTACACAGGCGAATCAATAACAAAGGTACAAGAAATAACAAGCAATGCGCGCGCAAAAGGAAGTACTAGGATTCTAGTTGACGTTGTTAATAGAACTATCTAGCTGGCTGAGTGGGAGGCCTTTTGGTGGTTTTCGTGATGCGCAAAGTTGTAGGTCACGTGACCGGCGCACTAGCCACCCATCCGAGGCGAGCTCGGATGCGGCCAATCAGGATGCGCCGGGTCCACGTTAACCCAACCCGTTGCGTTGATATTAACACTAGCACTCTTCTCTTTTTATGCCGGAAATTAACGCAACGCAAAGAGCCTCCAATCCCTCCCTGCTGAATGTGTTAAACACTCAGCCAATTAAATCCAATCCCTCAATTAGATCCTTACACAAAGTAACAAAGGAAATGGCAACGGTCGTCGCAACACAACAGGTACCAATTAGTACAACCCCAATATCCCCAAAACACACAACACGCTGCGGTCGCAGCCAAAGAAATGAATGTGGAAGTCATTGCAATTACACACATTGCAACGCTGCTGCTTGAGATCTATGACTCTCAACAGGGCAGTTGCCATCACGAAGATTGAAGTATATGTGTTTCTTGTGATAACTCTTGTGATAACCCTTCTGTTAGGTCTTATGCCGCTCTTTTCACCTAACCTTCTATCCTAATTGTAATCTCGTTCGTATCGATGAGGGTCTCGAGCGCTCGGTTTGGTGAAGTCTTCGTTATTACATTGGCCGGGTTATCTTTGCCGTTGATCCAGCGGATTTTGAAGATTTCTCTGCGTTTGTACGATTGCCAAAGAGCCATAATATCGATCATCAATCGCTTCTCTTTGGTGGTACTAAGCTTAACGAGGCATTTGTATAGCGAATTTAAATCTGTACACAGGATCATCGGAATTTCGGGCAGATTAAGCTAGTCCGTGATTATCTTAACGGTTGTGCTAATTGCGTAGGCTATATTAGCACCTTAAACCATGCCGTATAATTTAGAAGCGAGGGCGCTGCGTGTGACACGCTTGCACTTCGTCGAGCTGTACGTAATGATGTTGCCTTTTATCGTGAATTAAGCCTCGCCGAAGTCCTTATTTCCGATCGTGATAAGGTATCTAATCTAAGAGCTGAAGTCTTTGTTGTTTGCAAAGGATCCGTTAACGAAGACAAAGAGATTCGCTCTTTCGAGGTTAATTAGGATACAACGCAGCCCTTAATCCAGGTGATCCATCTGCTACTGAAGCCTCTTGTTAAGGAATTTAACGTCCTTGTCTGTGAGATCTTGCCTTTGTGCTACAGAAGAGAGGTTAAAGGCGGCTTTAGGTTGACAGATTGTGGCGATATACGCTCCACAAGCTCTTTGTTAACGATATTCCTCCTAGCGCTTCTCCGGATTTTTGTTAACAAGTTGAAGCTTGCTGATCTGCCCTTTTTGGCAGAGAGAAACGGAGGAATTAGCGTTGAGGGTGAGCTTATAACCGTTAAAGATTAGAGGGTAGTCTATCGTGAGCTTCTCCTTTGGCTTAGCAAGGAATTTAGCGGCTTGCAGTTCGTTTTCTTCTTAATCAGAAAACGGTTAATCGGCTAAGATAAGGGTATTATTAGTCTACATGCCTACAATGCCAAATTCATCTGCAGAGCTGCTAATAAGGAGGCAAGGGTCGTATGTGGAAGGCATTATAAACAACTTCTTACGATAATGCTTCTAGTACATTGCCTACTAGTGCGTGCCGGCCTTAGGGATTCCGTAGAGAGGCTTAATAATTACTATAATTATGCTAGGAGGATGCTAATCTCTAACTTCTTTAGGCAATTAGCATAGGATCTTGCGGTTAAGGCTTGTAACGGATTGAACGTAGGCTTGCGTGATATCTCTTAGCTTAATGGAGATGTCCCTTTTCGTAAGTAAAGGAGCTAAAGTCACAATCAACCATTAACTTGCCTGTTAAATTGTGGGAGCCTGGGTTAAGATCATCTGCTTGCTAGCATTATTGTGAGCTTGCACCATAAGTCGTGATTTTTTATATGGTGCTAGGGTGCCTTTGCCTTTAATTTCATCTATAAAACAGCTGTTAAAGATGCGTTATGTGCTGTGTTTTTTAGCGTTATAGATCTTAAGTTAGAAGACTTCTTGCTGGAGCAGAGCGTTAAGTTCCTTCTGCCAGGATGCCTTAAAAGGTGCTCCCGTGGTCTTTACGATGCCTTGCTAGCGGAGTTAATAGGCAAGGGCAAGATCTCCTTCTTCTTTCGCGGTGAGAAACGCTTTAGCAAGCAGAGTGCCTTAAAGCATTAATTTCTTAAAGTCTTAGTTAATTAGAGGGGTCTTTTATAGTCTGCCTTTGCCTTGCTTAACAGGCTGCCTTTTAACATTATTTTTATTAGGAAGGTTAAAGGCGACTCTCTTTATTAGTTCGCGCGGTTAGTTATTGTAATCCTCTTCATCCTTGTTAGTGGGTAGAGGAGAAAGGGTCTCTTTGTTAGCTGTGATCTCTGGATTGCCTAGATCACGCAGGAATAGCTTCATAACAATAGATCTGAATTTTGTTGGTCCTAAAGGCATCTCTACCGTGCAGGTTGTGCCTTCTGTGGCCAAGAGTCTGTAAGGACCTTGCTAACCACCTTTCTCGCGCTAGACCTGTACCTCAGATTATAGCGGGATCTGGTGGGTTGGGAGAGTGTTAGGCCTATTGCGGCAGGCAAGGGCATTACTAATCTGGCGCTTTGCGAGCAATCTGCGGGCTTTAAAGGTAGCTTTGCAGATTACTTTAGCACGTTAAACGACGGAAAACGCTAGTGGTGAATCCTATGATAGTTATGGATATGCCCTAAACATAAGAAGTGTTGGAACAAGGCCGTTTAGGCTAGCAGAGTTATTAATAGCTTTCACAGCTATTTAAAGAAGGTGGTCTTGCTGCACGTGGTCTCCGAGTTTGCTTTTGATGATGCTGTACGCACGTCGGAGGGGAGCGTGATATCTTTTAACCTTTCTGACGCTATTGTGAGCTTCTACAGGGACCTTGTTAACTTTGATTGCCAACCCTCGGGCGTATTAACGGAATTCAGCTGACGCGAAGTTCTTTCTAGCATTATGAACAATCTATTCAGGCGGTCTAAGATAACTATTAATCTAATAAGCTCTAATAGTGTCCTAAACGTCTCTAGTAGTCTGCTTCCTTAGTTCAAGAAAACGGGCAGCTTGGAAAGCTATGGCGGAATCCACGATGTGGAGGACTAGCTTGCTATTAATTTAGAGGATATTAACAATAATCTTGTAATTAAACTTATGGTTATCTTTTAAAGTAAACTTGAATTGGCCGGGGCTCTTGCCATAAAGTTAACACTGCTTGTAGAAACTAGTGATCTTTTGCAGGATCTTTAGGTTAAATTCCTCACCAGCTTTATAGAGAACCTTTCGCAGTCTTCTAATTAAAGGGTGACCAAAACGTTAATAAAGCTGCTGAAGTTGCGTTTTTATAAGGAAGAAGGCAACTGCTGCAGTTAGCTTAAGATCCCACCACGGATAACCCTATTGTCGGGTTATAGGGATCTCTTTTGTGCCTTGAATTAGTAGGTTCCTTAGGTTGTTAAGCTTTACATTTATACGGTCTATATTAGTGATTAAGAACAAGAAGGGTGTTGTCGTTAGCAGCACGTGGAATTCAATCTCTCTAAGCACCGTGGGAACCTTTAAAGAACCTAGTGACAATGCTTTTCCAGCGCCAAAGGCAACATTATGTTGACTCGCGGATTGGTTAATTTGCAGCGAGGGAAACAGGCGTAAAAGGGCTCGGGCTTAAGCAATGCTAACCATGGAGACTCCCGCAGCGCTAGTGTTAGGAAGGATGCCTCTAAAGGTCTCTTCTAAATAGCATGCTTTAGCAAGGAAAACGTTATTAGACTAAGGCTCTTCATAGGGATTGCTGCGGTAAAGGGCATGTTTAAATAACTGGTCTTAAAGCATCTTAAGCACCTTGCCGCTATTAGGGATCTCTGTTGAGAGTGTTAACCTTTGTAATGCTATAGTAAGGAATTGCAAAGGACCCGCAAGAGGATTAGAGTGGTCGTCCTTTTCGGTCTTATCTAATAAAGCTATTATTGCCTCGGTCTTAAGGATTAATTACTTAAGGTCATTAGGATTACCACTGTCATTATCCTCGCCCTCAACATAAGCAAGGAATTGCTGCCACTTCTACTCCGTTAGCCTGCCGCGATAGAATTTGGATTAATTCCAACGCCTTCGTGACGCCTCACGTTCTTTGGCGGAGTGCTTTGTGGACTAGCACCCTTGCTTCTTGCAGATAAAGCAGCGGCCCTTACGACGGATGGAGGGCCCGCGTTGTTGCCGTTAGAAGTCACGATTCTTCCCGTAGTAACGATTAGTGTAAAACGCAGCATTAGAGTTAACTTCAGCCTCTTTTTAATAGAACGTACCGCGCTCGGTGGCGTTTCTTTTGGCTTGCTTCACTCTAATACTTTTCCGGAGCTTTAACGTCAGGTCCTCGTATATAGAGGGGCTATTGTAGGCTATAAGGCTGCATTTAGGGATATTATTAACAGCGGCGAGAAGCGTGTTTTGCATGTTAATCTTGTCGTTCACGTAGCCTCTAGTCCCACGATAGAGAGAGATGATCTTGTTAGAGAGGAGGTTAAGGGCCTTAAGCATGCTCTTTTCGGGGTTTTCTCTTATTACCTTGCGTAGCGTGATTGTGCGGAGGTTGTTGTGATAAAGCTGAGTAGTGTTAACGGTTTTAAAGCGGTCTTTAATGGATTTAACTATTTAGGTGAAAGTTATGCCTTTGCTAAGGAGAAAGTCCTTGTAATGTATTAAAGCTTTTCCTTTAAGCATTACAGGAAATGCCTTGTGGAAGAGGGACTCTGGGAGGTTAATTTGCTCACAAAGGGCTTAGAAAGTCTTTAGCTTGTTGTTAAAGAAGTTATATATCTCTCCACCGTACTTTTCCTTGTTAGAGTAAATCTTGTGAAGGTCCACAATCTTCTGTAATGCTATTGCTAGGTCTAATTCTAGTGGGGAGTGAAGTAGAGGATAAAAACGCTCATGAGATCTCTAATAATTGAGGTTGTCATTAGGTGCGGTGGTACGTTGCCACTATCCTTGTTAAGGAACGTTTCCCTTAGGCCTTTGTTGTGGTGGTAAATCCTGCATCCAAGCTGCTTTGATGCCCGGGTCTAGAACTAACCCTTAGGGCTGTTGTTAAGTGGGCTTGTGAGATCTCCCGTTAAAGTCAGGAAGGCCTAGGGGAGCTAACCAGATGGTTAGCGCTAAATTCGGGGCCTGCCCCGGGTCTTAGAAGTTCCTATAGGTCCTCCTGTTAAAGTTAGGAAGGCCCAGGGGAGCCGACTATTGCGTTAGCTCTTGCCCTAAGCCTTAGGGAGGCCTGTAAGGTGCCGCTCTTGTGGCGTGTAGATATCTCTGCTAATCCGCTATGTTAACTATAGCGGGAGGTTAGTCTGGTCTGTGGAAGCTCCTAGCAGGAGCAGGAGGAGCGAGGGAAATGTCGCTTAGTCCCTGCTAAGGGTTAAGTTAGCTCCCCTAGCGGTAGTAATCTTCTGGGTTCTGTGAGAGCTTGCGGTTGCCCGCAGGGTTATAACCTATTGTAGGATGTAATACCGCTGGCTAGCGTTATGGGGATTTAGGGAGCCTAATCTCACGGGGTGTTTGGGGGGGTCTTCTATGACCCTGCCGATTCCTAGGTTGTGCTACGGGGAAGGTGGTTAAAGCAAACGGAGGAAGAGGGGAATTCCTTGTGAGGTGAAGATATAGATAATTCTTTAGTGCTGCTCTTTGCTGCGTCTAGGAAGGTAATTCCTAAAGCTGTTAATGTGGGGTGCTGTAGTGAGAGGGAGGATAGTTGCTATGCCTGCTCGCTAGTAAACGTAATCTTAATCGTAAGGGATGTGATAACTCTCTGTCAGGATCCCTTAGTCTAGTCTTAGCTTGTATTACTATCACGAGCTTGCTAGCAATAGATGATTAGTCTAATGGGAAGTAAATATTGCGTTTTTGCAGGAAGTTACGAAAAACGCGAATAACTTTAGTGTTCCCGTGTTTAAAGGCTTCTTTAGTCTAGTCTGTGAATTGGTCTCTAAGCTTCTGCCAAAGGAGCTCACTAGAGAGGTCTTTAGTCTTAGCTTCTATAATAAAGAAAGCGATTTAGCCACATATTTTAGCACTTGTAGCCTTGCTAAGATTGAAATCTAATAGGTTAAGCTTGTGCTAGTCTGCTATAATTGCTCTTCTATGTGTTAATAGGATCTAAGGGAGCTCTAGGATCTTATCGTTAAGATTAACGGATTAGGGGCTTTGTTCACCCATGGATGTGTGTTATATTTAGTGGTGAAGAGAATAGAAATCTAACAGAAAAATAGTAAAGCAGGTAGTAATGCAGGTAAAAGGGTGGAAATCCATGGCAGTTATTAGTCTAGACTAATAGATTTAATTGAATTAAGGGCTTGATAAATCTCGTGATAGACAAGAGATGTAATAATTCCTCTAATAGGCGTTTGAGGCTAGAAAGAGGAAAGATTATACCTATTAAAGCAAGCAGCACAGTGCTGCAGCAAGCTTCCTTTCTTAGCACAAAACGGCTCTGCAAATAGATCCTAAAGAGCTTCCCTAAAGGGGATAGATTAAATCTATTTGTAATCGCGGAATTGTCTCTTCTATGTTACTTCCTTCGTTCGGTAGGATCGACTCCACTAATTTCGTGAAAAATCAGCTACTATAAGCGGAAACTAGCGTTCTGCAGGATGCGTGAATCTAGCTAATCTGTGGTGTAATCACCACTGATTAGTGTTGATTCGTACACAGGCGAATTAATAACAAAGGTACAAGAAATAACAAGCAATGCGCGCGCAAAAGGAAGTACTAGGATTCTGGTTGACGTTGTTAATAGAACTATCTAGCTGGCTAAGTGGGAGGCCTTTTGGTGGTTTTCGTGATGCGCAAAGTTGTGGGTCACGTGACCGGCGCACTGGCCACCCATCCGAGGCGAGCTCG
>SRQA01000884.1:0-15022 GCA_018360365.1 Claviceps citrina | reverse complement strand
ATCTATAAGTCCCTTAGGAATATAATTAAAGAATTCTTTAAGAGAAAGCTAGTGTATAGTAATAAGATTAAGAAATAAGGGGAAAGAAGGTTTAGAGGAATTAAAAGTAAGGAAGTAGTAATATTATAGGTATTACAAAGGATATATATAAATTAAAAGCATTAAAAATTTTTAGAATTATTTTATAATATTTAAATTAGGCAATATAAAGGGAACCTTCTGTAACTAAGATAGTTATAAGCAAAGAGGGTTACCCTATTAGGACTAGAAAGCTATAAGGTTGCTTTAGGCTAATAGGATTTATTTATATAAGCAAGCTTTTATTAGATTTGCATTATATAATAAGGTTATTTGCTATGTATAATTACTAGACTTATAGTAAGGTATAACCACTAGACTTATAGTAAGGACTAGAGGCATATAATACTTGTAATTATATAGGCATAGACCTTTAACTAGATTAGATAGAAGGGGGCAAGAATTAAGACTATTACCTATTACTACTGTCGGAATAATCCCTCACATCACGGGTCAAGATTATTCCGTGCCGCCCGCGGCACCGACGGGCGGGCCACGCTGCGGCCCGTCGGCAACGCAAGCGAGCATGTAACTAATTACATAACCCCCTGCGCATAACCTTTACAGCCTATAACCCCCCCTATAAAGGGGGATTGCGGGCTGCCTTACTAAATAGAACTAAAACTAAGAACAGAACCTTTAACTATTTAAACCTAACCAGTACCCCTTGTTGCGTACGCAATACCTGTAACTAGATGTTACTTTAATTAACCTGTTCAATCTAACACTAATTAGTGGTCTGGTTAATTAGCCGCGTGGTAATTCACGCAGGTTATAAAAAGACCACAAATCCGTAAGGATTAATACATAAGAGCTAATTCCACTATCACGGGTTAGCCTAGTCCTCTAGGCCTGCCTATAAGATAGCCGCTTTGTGCTAAGGCAATTCTATTATTATAAACTAGCTTATCTAGCTTATTTATAAGATAGCTGCTTTGTGCTTAAGTAATTCTATTATTATAGGTTAGCTTAATCCTTTAAGCCCGCCTATAAGATAGCCGTTTTATACCCTTATTAAGAACCTTAAGAAGATCCCTTTGTAAGCCCTGCTTCCCTAGGCTTCAGACCTTACGATCACAAGACCCTCTGTAAGCCTAGTTTCCCTTAGCTTCAGACCCCTCACGACCTCGATTACATCAAAAGACCCTCTGCAAGCCCGGTTTCCCTTAGCTTTAGACCCCTCACAACCTCAATCACATCAAAAGACCCCCTGCAAGCCCTGCTTCCCTAGGCTTCAGACCTTCCGACCTTGATCACAAACCCCTCTACAAGCCCGGCTTCCCTTAGCTTCAGACCCTACAACCCCAATCTTATAATTCGATCCTAACTAATTTAATAAGATACCCCCCCCCCCCCCCCCTAGCTAATAAAATACTTTAAAGATAGAGACTCCCCTGCTCCCTTGCTGCATTATAAGGTTCAAGAGCCTGATGCCCTAAAACTAGCATAAATACACCTGTAAAGAGCGTAATTAGAAGCCTTTTAACCCTTTAAAAGCCTTATAATTAGAGCTTTGTAAGATAATTACCTAATTTATCTAGGAATACATGCTAGAAGATAACAAGCCCCTTTGTGTAAAGACCCTTTGGGAAAGCTTTGTAATAGAATTTAACCTTTAGACTAAAGATAACTTCGAGAGAGTCCCTATATATCTTCTTTAAAGCTTTAGAACCCTCCTTGCAAGAGGAGGCATTTATATTAAGATTAACCGCATAAGCCTCCCTTAGCAGCTTATAGATATAGCTTAAGCTTAAAGAATGCCACGAAGACCCCCTCACGAAGAAAACCCTTGGAGACCTGGCAAAGACCCTCTTGCCCCTCACGAAAACCCCTTAAAAGTCTCTCTTGCCTGTCACGAAAAGCCCTCAAAAGCCCTTAATCTTAAAAAGCCTCCAAAAGAGACCTCTTTTCATCACGAAAAGCTCCCTTTTACCCCACTTTTAATTACGTTAGGACCTTCGAACCCTTTAAAGGATGAAAATCCCTCTCTTTAGCTAGAAAGACCTCTTTTTCTATTATTAAAAGCCGAAGACTCGCCAGAGGAATCACTCTTTTCCTCTTAGTAGCAGAAATCCCCTAATTCGGAATCCCCTCCTTCTAAGTTAGACCTTTAGCAGCAGAGATTACCTCCTTTAGAGTCAGACCCCTCTTCCCCTTTTGCCTGTTAGAAAGAACCCTTAAAAGCTTTAAATTCCCCTTAGCAAACCCCCTTAAAAGCTCCTCTTTCCTCTTAGCAAAAAGAGCCTGTTTTTAAGCCTGTTTTTGAGCCTGTTTTTAAGCCCGTTTTTCATCACGAAGCACCCTCTTTTTTCCCCTAGCAAGAAGACCTCTTTCTCCCTTAATAACTTTATTACAAAAGGCTACTTTTCCCCTCGTTTTCCCCTCTGCTAAAAGAGCCTGTTTTTTGTCCTCTTTTCCCTTTATTAGTAAATAACTTTTTGCTTAGTCTCCTGAGATTACGTTAGCTTGCAAAGAGCCTTTAAAGACTATAAAAAACGCTGCAACCTTTAAAGACCGCGTTTTTTATTACCTTTGCCTAAGCTAACCTCCCCGCGAATCCCTTTACTAAGGATAAAAGTAATACAAAGCTAATTCTTTAACTCTGTTAACAATAGACAGATTTAAAGCCTCTAGATTATAAGAAGCTTTAAAATCCCTCTCTTCTAAACCTAATAAGCCCTCTAACAAGCCTCTGCAAAGACCTCTAGTTAGAGCTCTTTAGACCCTTTGACCACAAAGACCAAAGCTTCAGAAGCCCGCAAGACCAATAAAAGACCCTTCAAAGACCCTTTAAAGCCCCCTCGAAGACCTTTAAGATTACAAGGAATTCGACCCTTTAAACACACGCGAACGCCACCGATCCGAACCTACAAAAGCCCCTTTAAAAGCCGCCAAATCCGTCACATTTAACCTCTTTAAAAGCCGCCAAATCCGTCATATTTGACCTCTTTAAAAGCCGCTAAATTTGTCACTTTTAACCTCTTTTAAAGCTGTTAAATCCGCTATATTTGACCCTCTTTCGAAGCCGTTAAATCCGCTACATTTGACCCTCTTTCGAAGCCGTCAAATCCGCTGTATTTAACCACAAATTTGACCATAAATTTGACCACTTTTTGTCAAAGGGATTAGCAAGATTCGAAGCTTTAAGCGAGCCAATCAGAGCCTCAGGAAGCTGACCTTCAGACCTTCAGCAAGCTAACCTTTAAACCCTTTAGCAAGCTGACCTTCAAGACCTTTAGCAAGCTAACCTTCAAGCCCCTCAGCCAGCTAACCTTTCTGAAGCTTGCCTAGAAGGATCTAAATACGAGGTACAAGGGATTAATATTACGCCTGGAAAGAAAGGTAACGCAGACCGCACAAAGTCCTATAAAGAAAGGACCCTTTTATTACTTATATTTGTTGTTTTTATTTGTGATTTTTTTTTCCTGTTTTTTTGTGCTTGCAACGCTGCAGCTTGTACCTTTGCCCACGATTAGGTCATTTAACCTTAACTACCCGCTGCATTTCCTATGTTTTTTTATGTTAGGTTATTAAATTAGAGGGAACAGTACCTCTAACGCTATTATTAGGGAGAAGGTTATACGTGCTATAATATAAGGATTTTAACTATAAAAAGAGAGAATTACTAGTGTTAGAATAATCCCTTATATTACAGGTTAAGATTATTTTATGCCGCCCGCGGCACTAACAGGCGGGCCACGCTGCGGCCCGCTGGCAACGCAAGCAAGCATATAACCAATTACATAACCCCCTACGCACAACCTTTGCAGCCTACAACCCCCCCTATAAAGGGGGATTGTGGGCTGCCTTACTAGATAGAACTAAAACTAAGAACAGAACCTTTAACTATTTGAACCTAACCAGTACCCCTTGTTACGTACGCAATACCTGTGACTAGATGTCACTTTGATTGACCTGTTTAATCCAACAACTACATACCTTCGAATAAGCCGTGACTTCCTTAATCTCTCACTCTAATATCCCTGACCTATTTATAACACTAAGGCACTTTCCTAAGTATAAGACTTTTTTTTCTTTATATTAAATCTAGTAGTATTTAAATGAGTTACTAAATTAAAGTAATTATTTTTATATATAATAGTAATATAGCTACTTTTCTTATAAATATTATAGTTAGGTTTTAGGTAATTTAGTTTTATATAGCTTTTTTTTATACATTTATAATATATAGCCTTTTTTTCCTAGCTTTATTATAAAGTACTTAGGTAGTTATTACTTTTTTTCTTTAGGTTTAGTAAAGTTTCTTTTTCTAAAGAGTTTGCCTAAGTTTTCCTTCTATTATACTTAGAAAAATTATTATAATTACCTTTATTACTATTAGATTTATAATAAAAAATATATTTACTAATAAGTTTATATTAATTTATTACTTATATATTACTAATTAAATATATTTTTAAGCTATAGTTAAGGCTTATTTAAAAGAGGCTTATTTTATTTTTTATATTTAATTAAGAAAGAAGTTTAGTATAGGTTTATTTTTATTTTTTAAGGAATTTTTAAAAGTTAGTATAATTTGCTTATTTAAAGCTAATAAGCTTTAATTATATACTAAGGGAATGGCTTTTTTAATTATTTAAGCCTTCTTTAAGCTAGTTATAAAAGTTAGTTTATAAAAGGGGATTTTTAATATAATTCTTATAAATCTTTTTTTTTATAGCCTAATATTACTTTATAGTACTAGTAAGGTAGGTATTAGTATATAAGACTTTTATAAAGTTAGTAGTAAATTAATAAGAATTTATTATAAATTATACTTTATAGTTACTAATAAAAGTCTTTAATTAAAAGGCATTCTAATTACTATAAAAAGACTACTTAAGGGAAGCTTATATAAAAGTCTACTATAAATAATATATAATAAGTCTAATAAAAGCTATAAATATATTTTCCTTTAGTAATTCTTTATTATTAATATTATATATAAGTTCTTAAAGTTTTTAAAGTTATTACTTCTTTCTTATTTAATTAATATACTTTTTGTTGATTCGTACACAGGCGAATCAATAACAAAGGTACAAGAAAATAACAAGCAATGTGCGCGCAAAAGGAAGTACTAGGATTCTGGTTGACGTTGTTTATATTACTATCTAGCTAGCTGAGTAGGAGGCCTTTTGGTGGTTTTTGTGACGCGCAAAGTTGTGGGTTATGTGACTGGCGCACTAGCCACCCATCCGAGGCGAGCTCAGATGCGGCCAATCAGGATGTGCCGGGTCCACGTTAACCCGACCTGTTGCGTTAATATTAACACTAGCACTCTTCTCTTTTTATGCCGGAAATTAACGTAACGCAAAGAGCCTCTAATCCCTCCCTGCTGAATGTGTTAAACACTTAGCTAATTAAATCCGATCCCTTAATTAGATCCTTACACAAAGTAACAAAGGAAATGGCGACGGTTATTGCAACACAATAGGTACTAATTAGTACAACCCTAATATCCCTAAAACACATATACCACGCTGCGGTCGCAGCCAAAGAAATGAATGTGGAAGTTATTGTAATTACATATATTGCAACGCTGCTGCTTAAGATCTATGACTCTTAATAGGGCAGTTGCTGTTATAAAGATTAAAGTATGTGTGCTTCTTGTAATAACTCTTATAATAACCCTTCTGTTAAGTCTTATGCTACTCTTTTTACCTAACCTTCTATCCTAATTGTAATCTCGTTCGTATTAATAAGGGTCTTAAGCGCTTAGTTTAGTAAAGTCTTTGTTATTATATTAGCCAGGTTATCTTTGCTATTAATCCAGCGGATTTCGAAGATTTCTCTGCGTTTATACAATTGCTAAAGAGCCATAATATTAATTATTAATCGCCTCTCTTTAGTAGTACTAAGCTTAACAAGGCATTTATATAGTGAATTTAAATCTGTACACAGGATCATCGGAATTTCGGGCAGATTAAGCTAGTCTGTGATCATCTTAACGGTTATGCTAATTGCGTAGGCCATATCAGCACCTTAAACCATGCCGTATAATTCAGAAGCGAGGGCGCTGCGTGTAACACGTTTGCACTTTGTCAAGCTGTACGTAATAATATTGCCTTTCATTGTGAATTAAGCCTTGCCAAAGTCCTCGTTTCCGATTGTAATAAGGTATCTAATCTAAGAGCTAAAGTCTTTGTTGTTTGCAAAGGATCTATTAACAAAGATAAAGAGATTTGCTCTTTTGAGGTTAATTAGGATATAATACAGCCCTTAATCTAGGTAATCCATCTGCTACTAAAGCCTCTTGTTAAGGAATTTAACATCCTTGTCTGTGAGATCTTGCCTTTGTGCTACAAAAGAGAGGTTAAAGGCGGCTTTAGGTTAACAGATTATAGCAATGTACGCTCCACAAGCTCTTTGTTAACAATATTCCTCCTAGCGCTTCTCTAGATCTTTATTAACAAGTTAAAGCTTACTAATCTGCCCTTTTTAGCAGAGGGAAACGGAGGAATTAGCGTTAAGGGTAAGCTTACAACTATTAAAGATCAGAGGGTAGTCTATTATAAGCTTCTCCTTTAGTTTAGCAAGGAATTTAGCGGCTTGCAGTTTGTTTTCTTCTTAATTAGAAAACGGTTAATTAGCTAAGATAAGGGTATTATTAGTCTGCATGCCTACAATACTAAATTCATCTGCGGAGCTGCTAATAAGGAGGCAAGGGTTGTATGTGGAAGGCATTATAAACAACTTCTCGCGATAATGCTTCTAGTACATTGCCTACTAGTGCGTGCTAGCCTTAGGGATTCTGTAGAGAGGCTTAATAATTACTATAATTATGCTAGGAGGATGCTAATCTCTGACTTCTTTAGGCAATTAGCATAGGATCTTGCGGTTAAGGCTTGTGACGGATTAAATGTAGGCTTGCGTGATATCTCTTAGCTTAATAGAGATGTCCCTTTTCGCGAGTAAAGGAGCTAAAGTTATAATTAACTATTGACTTGCCTGTTAAATTATGGGAGCCTAGGTTAAGATCATCTGCTTGCTGGCATTATTGTGAGCTTGCACCACAAGTTGTGATTTTTCGTATAGTACTAGGGTGCCTTTGCCTTTGATTTTATCTATAAAACGGCTGTTAAAGATGCGTTACGTGCTGTGTTTTTTAGCGTCGTAAATCTTAAGTTAGAAGACTTCTTGCTAGAGCAGAGCGTTAAGTTCCTTCTGCTAGGATGCCTTAAAAGGTGCTCCTGTGGTCTTCACAATGCCTTGCTAGCGGAGTTAATGGGCAAGGGCAAGATCTCCTTCTTCTTTCGCGGTAAGAAACGCTTTAGCAAGTAGAGTGCCTTAAAGCATTAATTTCTTAAAGTCTTAGTCAATTAGAGGGGTTTTTTGCAGTCTGCCTCTGCCTTGCTTAACAGGCTGCCTTTTAACATTGTTTTCATTAGGAAGGTTAAAGGCGACTCTCTTCATTAGTTTGCGCGGTTAGTTATCATAATTCTCTTTATCCTTATTAGTAGGTAGAGGAGAAAGGGTCTCTTTGTTAGCTATAATCTCTAGATTGCCTAGATCACGTAGGAATGGCTTTATAACAATAGATCTAAATTTCGTTAGTCCTAAAGGCATTTCCACTGTGCAGGTTATGCCTTCTATGGCTAAGAGTCTGTAAGGACCTTACTAACCACCTTTCTCGCGCTAGACCTATACCTTAGATTATAGCGGGATCTAGTGGGTTAGGAGAGTGTTAGGCCTATTGCAGCAGGCAAGGGCATTACTAATCTAGCGCTTTGCGAGCAATCTGCGGGCTTTAAAGGTGGCTTTGCAAATTGCTTTAGCATGTTAAACAACAGAAAACGCTAGTGGTGAATCCTGTAATAGTCGCGGATATGCCCTAAACACAAGAAGTGTTAGAACAAGGCCGTTTAGGCTAGCAGAGTTATTAACAGCTTTCATAGCTATTTAAAGAAGGTGGTCTTGCTGCACGTGGTCTCCGAGTTTGCTTTTGATAATGCTATACGCACATTAGAGGGGAGCGTGATATCTTTTAATCTTTCTAACGCTATTATAAGCTTCCACAGGGACCTTGTTAACTTTAATTACTAACCCTCGGGCGTATTGACGGAATTTAGCTAACGCGAAGTTCTTTCTAGCATTATAAACGATCTATTTAGGCGGTCCGAGATAACTATTAATCTAACAAGCTCTAATAGTGTCCTAAACGTCCCTAGCAGTCTGCTTCCTTAGTTCTAGAAAACAGGCAGCTTAGAAAGCTATGGCAGAATCCATAATATAGAGGACTAGCTTGCTATTAATTTAGAGGATATTAACAATAATCTTGTAATTAAACTCATGGTCATCTTTTAAAGTGAACTTGAATCGGCCGGGGCTCTTGCTGTGAAGTTAACACTACTCGCAGAAACTAGTAATCTTTTGCAGGATCTTTAGGTCAAATTCCTTACTAGCTTTGTGGAGAACCTTTTGCAGTCTTCTAATTAAAGGGTAACCAAAACGTTAATAAAGCTGCTAAAGTTACGTTTCTATAAGGAAGAAGGCAACCGCTGCAGTTAGCTCAAGATCCCACTACGGATGGCCCTATTGTTAGGTTATAGGGATCTCTTTTATGCCTTAAATCAGCAGGTTCCTCAGGTTATTAAGCTTCACATTTATGCGGTCTATATCAGTAATTAAGAACAAGAAGGGTGTTGCTGTTAGCAGCACGTGGAATTCAATCTCTCCAAGCACCGTGGGAACCTTTAAAGAACCTAGTAATAATGCTTTTCCAGCGCTAAAGGCAACATTATGTTAACTCGCGGATTAGTTAATTTGTAGCGAGGGAAACAGGCGTAAAAGGGCTTGGGCTTAAGCAATGCCAACCGTGGAGACTCCTGCAGCGCTAGTATTAGGAAGGATGCCTCTAAAGGTCTCTTCTAAATAGCATGCTTTAGTAAGGAAAACATTATTAGACTAAGGCTCTTCATAGGGATCGCTACAGTAAAGGGCGTGCTTAACTAACTAGTCTTAAAGCATCTTAAGCACCTTGCCGCCATTAGGGATCTCTATTAAGAGTGTTAACCTTTGCAATGCCGTAGTAAGGAATTGCAAAGGACCCGCAGAAGGATTAGAGTAGTCGTCCTTTTTAGTCTTATTTAATAAAGCTATCATTACCTTAGTCTCAAGGATTAATTGCTTAAGGTTATTAGGATTACCACTATCATCGTCCTCGCCCTCAATATAAGCAAGGAATTGCTACCACTTCTGCTCTGTTAGCCTGCCACAATAGAATTTAGATTAATTCCAACGCCTTTGTGACACCTCACGTTCTTTAGCAGAGTGCTTTGTGGACCAGCACCCTTGCTTCTTGCAGATAAAGCAGCGGCCCTTACGACGGATAGAGGGCCCGCGTTATTACTATTAGAAGTCACGATTCTTCCCGTAGTGACGATCAGTGTAGAATACAGTATTAGAGTTAACTTTAGCCTCTTTTTAATAGAACGCACCGCGCTTAGTAGCGTTTCTTTCGGCTTGCTTTACTCTAATACTTTTCCAGAGCTTTAACGTTAGGTCCTTGTATATAAAGGGGCTATTATAGGCTACAAGGCTACATTCAGGGATATTATTAACAGCGGCGAGAAGCGTGTTTTGCATATCAATCTCATCGTTCACGTGGCCTCTAGTCCCACAATAGAGAGAGATAATCTTATTAGAGAGGAGGTTAAGGGCCTTAAGCATGCTCTTTTCAGGGTTTTCTCTCATTACCTTGCGTAGCGTGATTATGTAGAGGTCGTTATAATAAAGCTAAGTAGTATTAACAGTCTTAAAGCAGTCTTTAATAGATTTAACTATTTAGGTAAAAGTCATGCCTTTGCCAAGGAGAAAGTCCTTGTAATGCATTAAAGCTTTTCCTTTAAGCATCACAGGAAATGCCTTATAAAAGAGGGACTCTAGGAGGTTAATTTGCTTACAAAGGGCTTAGAAGGTCTTTAGCTTATTATTAAAGAAGTTATACATCTCTCCACCGTACTTTTCCTTATTAGAGTAAATCTTATAAAGGTCTATAATCTTGCGTGATGCCATTGCTAGATCCAATTCCATTAGGGAGTGAAGTGGAGGATGAAAACGCTCATAAGATCTCCGATAATTAAGGTTATTATCAGGTGCGGCGGTACGTTACCACTATCCTTATTAAGGAACGTTTCCCTCAGGCCTTTGTTATGGTGGCAAATCCCGCATCTAAGCTGCTTTAATACCTGGGTCTAGAACCAACCCTTAGGGCTGTTGTTAAGTGGGCTCGTGAGATCTCCCGTTGAAGTCAGGAAGGCCCGGGGGAGCCAACCGGATAGTCGGCGCTAAATTCAGGGCCTGCCCCGGGTCTTGGAAGTTCCCATAGGTCCTCCCGTTAAAGTTAGGAAGGCCTAGGGGAGCTAACTATTGCGTTAGCTCTCGCCCTAAGCCTTGGGGAGGCCTGTAAGGTGCCGCTCCTGTAGCGTGTAGATGTCTCTACTAGTCCGCTGTGTTAACTATAGCAGGAGGTTAGTCTAGTCTATAGAAGCTCCTAGCAGGGCCGGGAGGAGCAAGGGAAATGTTGCTTAGTCCCTGCTAAGGGTTAAGTTAACTCCCCTAGTGGTAGTAATCTTCTAGATTCTATAAGAGCTTGCGGTTGCCCGCAGGGTTATAACCTATTGTAGGATTTAATACCGCCGGCTAGCGTTATAGGGATTTAGGGAGCCTAATCTCACGGGGTGTTTAGGGGGGTCTTCTATAACCCTGTTAATTCCCAGGTTGTGCTATAGGGAAGGTAGTTAAAGCAAACGAAGGAAGAGGGGAATTCCTTATAAGGTAAAGATATAGATAATTCTTTAGTGCTGCTCTTTGCTGCGTCTAGGAAGGTAATTCCTAAAGCTATTAATATAGGGTGCCATAGTGAGAGGGAGGATAGTTACTATGCCTGCTCGCTAGTAAACGTGATCTTAATCGTGAGGGATGTGATAACTCTCTATTAGGATCCCTTAGTCTAGTCTTAGCTTGTATTGCCGTCACAAGCTTGCTAGCAATAGATAATCAGTCTAATAGGAAGTAAATATTGCGTTTTTGCAAGAAGTCACGAAAAACGCAAACAACTTTAGTGTTCCTGTGTTTAAAGGCTTCTTTAGTCTAGTCTGTAAATTAGTCTCTAAACTTCTGCTAAAGGAGCTTACCAGAGAGGTCTTTAGTCTCAGCTTTTATAATAAAGAAAGCGATTCGGCTATATATTTCAGCACTTATAGCCTTGCTAAGATTAAAATCTAATAGGTTAAGCTTGTGCCAGTCTGCCGTAATTGCCCTTCTGTGTGTTAATAGGATCCAAGGGAGCTCTAGGATCTTATCGTTAAGATTAACGGATTAGGGGCTTTGTTCACCCATAGATATGTGTTGTATTTAGTAGTAAAGAGAATAGGTAAAAGGGTGGAAATCCGTGGCAGTCGTTAGTCCAGACTAATGGATTTAATTAAATCAAGGGCTTAATAAATCTCGTAATAGACAAGAGATGCAATGATTCCTCTAACGGGCGTTTAAGGCTAGAAAGAGGAAAGATCGTACCTATTAAAGCAAGCGGCATAGTGCTGCAGCAAGCTTCCTTTCTTAGCACAAAAACGGCTCTGTAAATAGACCCTAAAGAGCTTCCCTAAAGGGGATAGATTAAATCTATTCATAATCGCGGAATTATCTCTTCTATATTACTTCCTTCGTTTAGTAGGATTAACTCCACTAATTTCGTGAAAAATCAGCTACCATAAGCGGAAACTAGCGTTCTGCAGGATGCGTAAATCTAGCTAATCTGTGGTGTAATCACCACTGATTAGTATTAATTCGTACACAGGCGAATTAATAACAAAGGTATAAGAAAATAACAAGCAATGCGCGCGCAAAAGGAAGTACTAGGATTCTGGTTGACGTTGTTCATATTACTATCTAGCTGGCTGAGTGGGAGGCCTTTTGGTGGTTTTCGTGACGCGCAAAGTTGTGGGTCATGTGACCGGCGCACTGGCCACCCATCCGAGGCGAGCTCGGATGCGGCCAATCAGGATGCGCCGGGTCCACGTTGACCCGACCCGTTGCGTTGATATCAACACTTTTAAAGCACTAAGATTTTAGTATTATAATTATTACTAATAAGGGTGTCTTTTATAGCTATTATAAGCTTTTATTAAATAAAAAGTATAATAAATTATCGTAGTAATTTAAATATAATACTAGCTTTAGGCATAGCTATAAGTCTTTATATAGGTTTAGTGCTTTCTTTAGTAACTTTACTATTATTATATATTAAGTTATAAGTTTAAACTATAGTAACTTTCTTAATTTAATAGTTTAGTATAAATAAAAGAATTAAAATTATTATAAATAAGTTAGGGATATTAAAGTAAAAGATTAAGAAAGTTATAGCTTATTTAAAGGTATATAATAATAAGTAATAGTCTTAATTCTTGCCCCTTTTATTTAGTCTAGTTAGGGTCTATACCTATATAATTATAAGTATTATATACCTCTAGGTCTTTGCTATAAGTCTAGCGGTTATACGCGGCAAATAACCTTATTATATAACGCGAGTCTAATAGAAGCTCGCTCGTGCAAATAGACCTTATTAGCCTAAGGCAACCCCGTGGCTTTCTAGTCCTAATAATTCTTTATATATTATAAAAGAAATTATTACCTATAAGCACTAGGGAAATTAATAAAAGTACCTTATTAAATAGGAAGGTTATAATAACTTAAAGAATACATAAATATATTATTATAACTTTATAAATTTATAAGTTCCTTAGAAATATAATTAAAGAATTCTTTAAAAAAAAGCTCAGGTATAGTAATAAGACTAAGAAATAAAAGAAAAAAAGGTTTAAAGAAATAAAGAAATTAAAATTTAAGAATAAATAAGAAGTAGTAATATTATAAGTATTATAAGAGGTATATATAAATTAGAAGTATTAAACATTTTTAGATTTATTTATAATATTTAAATTAAGTAATATAAAAGGAACCTTCTATAAATAAAATAGTTATAAGCAAAGAGAGTTACTGTGAGAGACGTCGTGGTTAGGCAGTAGCGAAAAGGCATATATTATATTATGAAAGAACTTAAGCTTACTAAGCAAGAATAGTGCGCGCACGCGTTACTAAATATACTAGCTATATGCGCAAGCCCTAGGCATTAGCTAGGAATTCTCTATAATATTACTAGGTAATCTAGCGTAGGCCTGTCTTATAGGGCTATACCTTATAATTACCCCCCTACTTTTAGGCTAGGCTTTTAAATAGCCTTACTAGCTATTTAACACCTCCTTGCTAGTTACTATCCTATAGCATTATAATAAATAATAATAATAATAATAATATATTAGATTACCTAGCATATAATATATAGGCATAAAGTCTGCCCTCTTTCGCTACCTATTCTATCTTATAACTATTACCTTTCTATAATACTATTTCTTTTTATATTTATACTTATGCTTCTATTTAAACTTCCTACTAATTTACTAATTAATTACTACTAATATTATAGCTTTACTCTTAAAAGAATATGCCTATATATATTATACTTATACTAAACTTAATAAACTTAAGGGTAACTATAGTACTAAGCTAGTAGTCCTAATAATTAAGTGTAAATTTACTATAAATTTAACTTTATCTAGCTATAATAAGGTATTTAAGCACTATGTTTAGTATAAGAATTATAGTAATATATATAAGATAGTATATATTCTTTATGCTATAGTTTTCTATGCTTTTACTAACTCTTATCCTTAGTATTACCTAACCCTTACTAGTAACTTTACTAATTTAGTAAAGCTTTTAGGCTAGACTAGGTTCTTACTAGCTAAGTATACTCCTCCTACTAAGAAGAAGGAGAATAATAATAATAATAAAAATAATATTACTAGTAATAATAAGAAGAAGAAGGAGGAGGAAATTACTACTCCCTTACTAGCTATTTACTACTATACTTATATTACTATTGCTTATACTACTATTACTATTACCCCCTTAGTTTTATTCTTATATTCTAATAACTTTTACCTTAGGGTTACTTATAGCTTACTTAACTTATTATATAGTTCTATTTATACTAATATAGCTTACTATATTACTTTTAGGCTAATTAAGGCAGTAAAGAGGTATTAGGTATATAGCTTCTTACTTATTATTTACTCTTTATTTCCTAATATTTTTATAAGCTACCTTTATAGTATATTACTAGTATATTATCTTATAATAATATCTTACTACTATAATATATAGTCTAGCGCTATTGCCTAGAATTATAAGTATCTTATAATATAATTACCTTTATTTACCTTATTTTTTGCTAATAAATATACTGTTGATATCAACGCAACGGGTCGGGTTAATGTGGACCCGGCGCACCCTGATTGGCCGCATCCGAGCTCGCCTCGGATGGGTGGCTAGTGCGCTAGTCACGTAACCTATAACTTTGCGCATTGTGAAAACCACTAAAAGGCCTCCTACTTAGCTAGCTAAATAGTAATATTAATAATATTAACTAGAATCCTAGTACTTTCTTTTGCGCGCATATTACTTATTATTTCTTATACCTTTATTATTAATTCGCTTATGTATAAATTAATACTAATTAGTAGTAATTACACTATAGATTAGCTAGATTTATATATCCTATAGAATGCTAGTTTCCGCTTATAGTAGCTAATTTTGTACGAAATTAGTAAAGTTAATTCTACTAAATAAAGGAAGTAATATAAAAGAGATAATTTCGTGATTATAAATAGATTTAATTTATCCCCTTTAGGGAAGCTCTTTAGGGTTTATTTATAGAGCTATTTTATACTAAGAAAGGAAGCTTGCTATAGCACTATGCTGCTTATTTTAATAGGTATAATTTTTCCTCTTTCTAGCCTTAAATGCCTATTAGAGGAATTATTATATCTCTTATTTATTATAAGATTTATTAAGCCCTTAATTTAATTAAATCTATTAGTCTAGA
>SRQA01000883.1:0-15047 GCA_018360365.1 Claviceps citrina | reverse complement strand
AAAAAAAAAAAAAAAAAAAAAAAAAAAAAAAAAAAAAGGGAAAAAGAAAAGAAAAAGAAACAAGAAAAAGAAACAAGAAAAAGAAACAAGAAAAAGAAACAAGAAAAAGAAACAAGAAAAAGAGACAAGAAACATCAAACTGCAGTCAGTGTCCGTCCTCCCTGCCCGCCCGCCCGTCTCAAGTCCCGTCATCAAGAAGGCTTTCAACACGCCATGCCGTGAAACAGACAAATCCCCGCGATACGAAAAATTACAAAATACAGCCTAGGTGTATATACATCAGGCAAGACGACACAAAACAAAAAAAAAAGAAAAAAAGAATATCAAGAGGGGGGATATGTGCAGAGACGCAGCGAGTGAAGGAAAGAACAAGAGAAAAAGAACAAAAACAAAAGCCTGCTTCTTATGTCTCGACGTCGTGGCCCTTGGTCTGCGTCTGCGTCTGCGTCTGCCCCTGCCCCTGCCCCTGCTCCTGCTCCTGCCTCCGCCTCTGCAACACCTCGCTCTCGGCAATGGCCCGGATCAGGTTCACGGTCAGGTCTCGGCCGCGGAGGATGTCCGCCTCTGATGAGGCGCAGGGGACGTGGAGGAAGCAGGCCTTCTTGGGGCGGTGCGATCGCAGCTGGTGCGACAGGCTGCAGTAGTAGATCCAGTCGCATAGGAAGCGTCCGGCGTTTTCGGACACTCGCAGGTCCATGTCTTTCTGTGAGGAGGAGGACGACGACGACGACGAGGAAGTGCCATGGTGTCAGCAACCAACACATGCGTAGGTAGGTACCTAGTAGGTAGGTAAGTATGTGTGCGTGCTTCTTACCGAACTACACGCCCTCCACCGCCCATGCACGTCATCAACGTCCAGGTCCGACACAATCTCATCCGGCAGCCCGTACCACTCCCAGGCCGGATCGTCGGGCCGCCCGTCGATGCCCTCCTCGGGAAGCTCGTAGTCGACGTCCACGTTCCTGTAGCCTCGCCGATGGGCCCGCCGCTCAATCTCGTACGAGGACCGCGCGCCCGCCATGCCCATGTGCAGCACGGCGTCGACCCCCCGCCCGTGGTAGGTCGTGTCCCACAGCGAGGGCACCAGCTCCCGCACGCGCCGGTAGCTCACCCGCACCGGCTCCGGATGGACGAGGATCCGAACGGGCGGCAGGTCGACGGCGAGGACGGCTCCTCCGGCGTCGTGGTGGGTTGCCCGCCGGGGGGGCAGATGCGACGGGAGGGCCTTGGCGATTTCCCAGGACGGGTTCACGGGCCATTGGGGCCGAAAGGGCTTTCATTTGTTATCAACGTTAACGGGCTGACTTTTCCCGGATGGATGGATGCTGCTGGGGGGAAAGAGAGGACGCGGGGAGGCGGGCGGGCGGGCGGAAATCACATACCTGGAAGCCCGTGACGAGCACCACAAACTCGGGCGCGTCGTTGATCTGCGAGCCCATGATGGCGAGTCGGTAACCCCCCAAAGCGGCTGTTTGTTTTGGGCAGAGTGGTCGTCGATGCAAGCCGACGAAGCCGCGGTGAGGCCTCCTTCTTGACGGTTGCGTCAGTCGACTCGTGACTCGTGACTCGCGGAGTCGTCGGTCTGCCGCAGGCCGAGGGGCGTGGGCGGGGTGCTCGGCGGGGTGCTCGGCGGGGTGTTTGGCGGGGTTGCTGGCAGCTGGCAGCTGGCAGCTGGCAGCTGGCACTGTCTGGCAGGCAGCTGCTCCCCTCGATCTCGACTTGGATTTCTGGATTCTAGTTTAATTTCTCCATGTCGCTCGGCGCTCGCTTCCCGCACCGCGCCAGGGTTTTGGACGCCATCGTCCGCGCCACCAGATACCAGGTGCCCGGTCCGCACCTTCAAGCGCGGTGTACAGCAATCGCAATCAGAAAAGTGCATGTGAACAAGTCAATGGCGTGAAAAAAAGAACGGACGGCGATAGAATTCATCGCCAACACCCAAGGGCCAAGCAGCACAGTGCTAACAAGCTAAGCCCCCAAAGGAAGTCCCGCCCCGGTCGTCCACCGCAAGCCCCAGACGATGGATCCGCCGGCGGAGCTACCGCCTCCAGCCGCCGTCTCCGTCACCGGGCGAAACAACAGCCGGGGGTGAAGAAAAAAGGAGAAGAAGAAGATGAAGAAAATCATCAGCCGTCCCCGTTTCATCAAGGCCAGTGTAGCCCTCCTCGCACGCCCTCCTCCATTGACCAAATGATGGCTTCACAACCACACGTCTCCCAGCGGCCGCCGCAGCAGGCATCCTTCTCGGGCTTCCTATTCGACATGGACGGCACAATCATTGATTCCACCCCCGCCATCGTGAAGCACTGGCACACGTGAGTCCTTCCTTCTTCGTTCCTTCTTTTTTCTTCAATTCCTTTTTGCACGCGGCGGTCGAGTCGGGGAACAAGGCTAAACAACAAAGGGGCGTGCGTGCGTGCGTGCGTGTGTGAGGGACCACGTGTAGGACTGCCAAGGAGCTGGGTCTTGATCCCGAGGATATTCTGAAGACGTCCCATGGGAGGAGGAGTATAGATGTCCTGAAGCTGATTGCTCCACACAAGGCGAATTGGGAATGTACGTGTGCCATCTTGTTCCCCTCTTTCTTCTCAAAACGTGGGCAATATTGCTTGCTGTGTGGGTTCGCATATATCATATATCGCATATATACGCTTCTCTGTCCGCCTCTGATAGCACCAACCCCAGGACTGGGACGGAGAAGAAAACAAGACATGCTGTCCCGGAGACGAAGAGTACTCTAACAAAGGAAACCACACGCCTAGACATCCGAGAAGCAGAGGGAAAACTGCCCATCCTCTACGGCGACGACGCCACTGAAATCCCCGGCGCAAGAAACCTCCTCGACGCCCTCACGGCCATGTCCGCACCCTGGGCCATCGTCACCTCGGGCACCGAGCCCCTCGTGTCGGGATGGCTGAAGCGCCTCTCGCTCACGACGCCGGCGCATCTCGTGACGGCCGAGTCGGTCGACCACGGCAAGCCAGATCCATCATGCTACAGGATGGGCCTGGCCAAGCTGGGCCTGCAGGACCGTGCGGCGGAGGTGCTCGTGCTGGAGGACGCACCGGCGGGCATCAGAGCCGGCAAGGCCGCCGGATGCAGAGTCATCGGGCTGGTGACGAGCCACAGGCTGGACGAGGTCGCCGCCGCGGAGCCCGACTGGATTGTCCGGGATCTGGACTCGGTCCGGGTGGTTGGCGGGCAGGACGGCAGAGTGACGATCGAGATTTGCGGCGCGATGCAAGCTGGGTGTCATGCTGCGTGATGATATCAATATCCTGGGGTCTACCAAAGGGCGGATCATGGCCAAGCCTGCGAATCCCCCACCTTGACGAGCTTCAACGGCTCCCAGGATCGACTCCCGATGAATCGGATTCATTTTGCCTGCCCTGCCAACGGAGAGTAGGACAAACACCACCCCTCTCTGTCCTGTCACGAAGGCACCAGGCGTACGAGGTGGCGCAGCGGACATGGCGCGGGGTAAGTCTACCTGTAGTTTGGCAGCTATAAATCCAACAAAAATATCTGCTTGTAGGAAAGGAGGCCAAGAATTGATCCCCTCGTTAGCCACGACCCTACCATCTAATACAAAGCCGTCTTTTCGTCATGGCACACGAGCCGACCCTCTCCAACGGCCTTCTCGACAGCAGAGGACTCCCGCGTCGTTTGGCGCTCGTCGTGGAGTGGAACGATGTCGAGTTGCGTGTACTCTGTCCATACTGTAAATGGTGTCACAAGCACCGCATGGATGTTGACAACATGTCCCGTCTACCGGAAGGAAACACTCCCTGCGGTCTGGACAAAATCTACCAGCCATGTTACCCGTCCGAGGAGCCGGCTGTGGCCCAATACTCTTTTGAAATCGACAAGGACCGGGGCGTGTACGTGACGGTCGGCGTCGCGTTACCTGATGAAGAGGACGACGAAATCGGTCAAAGCGACGAGCTCCGCCGGGATCCCTACACCATGGACGAGACATCGAGCGACGAAGATGACCAAGACGGATATGTCAGGATCCCACACAACGAGAGGATCGAGAGCAATAGCGACCCGAGCCTCGAGCATAAGCTCGACCGGCTCAACATCAGCGATGCAAACCCACCAGAGCCCCCTTCTGTTGATCAGACGGTAGGGGAACACTATCAGGACCCTTGCTACCGTCGAGACGTCTTCTTATCAAGTTGCGTCAACAATAAGCTGAGGCGGGTTGCCTCATTGCTCCAGACGTACAAGGACGAACGGCTTCTCGAATGCAAAGACGTTCGCGGGTCCAACTGCATCGCCCTGGTAGCGACGTGCGGCCATCGCAAGATGATCCGCTTCCTTCATCGCAAAGGGGCCGATATTCACAGCGTTGATGGCCTCGGCCGGACGCCGCTGATGGAGGCCGCACTTTGGGGCCACCTGAAGGTCTTCGAATATCTGCTCGACCACGGCGCTGATCCGCGTGCAACGGATAACAAAGGGCAGAACGCCTACTTTTACGCGACGCCCTCGCGGAAGACGGCCGCGATGCGACGCCGGCTTCCGTACTGGCACGAGGCGCGCGGGGCCGAGACCAACCGCAGGGTCATCGCCCTGAGACTGGAAGAATATGAGGAGCGCACAACGGCTCAAGAGATTGTGGGATCAGAGTCAGCCGGGCGCCAAATTTTCATCACGCAAGGAACTGACCCGGACCGTCAAATCTGTCACTTCAGGTGTTGCACCACCTATCGCGTCGGAGCCTCAACGACTGTAGCACGCCTTGATCGCGGCAAGCTATTCCCGATCATCAGTGCCAACAGTAAATATGGGAATAAAGGTGCTGACGGAGGTGTTCTCGACAATCCCCTTTGGCTAGCTAATGTTCTTGAGCTGTGCCGTTTAATAGAGTACGACCTGCGCCGGCCTGGATATGAGAGATATGAGAAATATGACCAGCCAGGGCTGCCGGGCTCGTATAATGCGACTCATGCCGAGAAGAAGCTTGTCGCCTACTACATTCACGAGCACATGATTCTCCCCGAAACTCTCCTCGAAGGACATGCCGCTCAAGGATCAGGGACATGGGCGCGGAAAGATCTCAAACTGCAGCATCTCGCCCCTCTCGCGCCGCGAGTCCCAGGAGTGCGAGTCCCAGGAGTGCGAGTCCCAGGAGTGCGGGCAAACATACGGGTCAGCAAAAGACCCTGCTCGGACTGCGTGAGCTTCATCTCATACGTCAATGGGAAGCTTCTTACTTCCTTTAAAATTGAGGAAGGAGAGACCCTTGAAATCTTGGAGAGCGATGCCTGATGTAAACCATCACATGAGTTTGTGCGTGTGCGTGTGCGTGCGTGGTTTTCTTTTTTTTTTTTTTGGTTGGTGAGTTGGCTTAGTCCAGAGTATTGCCCAGTCAATGAGTATGGCTTGGCAAGGACGCCTTTATTCACAGAGAAAAAAAAAAGGACCATGGTTTCTTCTCCGTTTTATGCTACTTGTGCACGTGAGGTATCGATCTGGCCGTGGGATTCAGGTTAAAGTTCATGTTCTTTTTTGACCGAGGGCGTGCAAAGTTGCCAATGTCAGGGCTAGGAAATGTGAAGTCCTGGGACCCCTTGATTGTCTGGCGATGCCCTCCACTGTCCGCTTTTTGCAGCATGGGCTTGCCATGGCAGGGATGGAGTGCCGAAAGCGCTCACGTACGTGTGCTGACGTGTATGGCGCGAAAGAGGGAGAGAATGTGTGTGCGTCAGAAGAGAGAAAGAGCTTGGGCCCTTCCAGAGTTGGCCTCGTGAGGCGTGAGTCGTGAGGCCATCGCGCTTGGCAAACTCACAACTCTCAGCCTCATGTGCAAGACCACACGATTTGCAAAGCACCCCACCCCACAACCTTTTTCCCCACCTCCCTTCCCTCCTCTTCCCTCTTTCTGCCATTGCCGCGGATGGGTGGGAAAACAAACAGCCCCATGACGGACGCGTGCTCACTGCTCAGTGCTCAGTCATGGGCCTCATGGGCTGATGTTGGCTTGCAGAACGACGCCTTCGCCGGATTCTGCAGCACAGGAACACCAGTAAAACAAAACAGCAGCGGATGGGGTTGACGCCATAAACGTCCAGGGGGGCGGGCTCGGGGGCCGGAACTGAGAACGCTGTGCATCGTGTGCATCGTGACCACTGACCACTGACCAGTGACCACCAACTCATCGGCCCCCCGTCCCCGCGGAGACATCGAGGGGGGCTAGATTTTCCACGACACGTGGCTGCCCGGGCCTAGCTTCACCCAGAATCCCAGATGCTGCCTCAGCCTGTCTGTCGCTTTTTTTTGTTTTGTTTTCGTGCCATCGCCTCCAGGCTCCCCCTGGGGCCTTGGACCTGGCCCCTGGGTGAAGCTGCGTAAGTGGGCACAGGCCGAAGGCGTGTGCGTGTACACGGTGCATGCTTCCCCGGTCATTTGCGGTCGAGACTCTCAGGCAAAGAGGGCGGCTTGGCTACGCAGCACGCTAGGCTGACGCGATCCTGGCCCGATGTTGGCGTGGCACGGTGGCACGGTGGTGGTGGTGGTCAGAATAGCAGAAGAGTGAGCACTGAGTGGTCACGGGTTGGACCACAAATGGTTGATCGAGACTGGGTGGTCTGTTTGACGCTTTGAAACGGAACGAGGCGAGTCGCGACGGTGACCTATAAATGGCCTCGCCCGTCTTATCCTTCCTCTTGGTGTTAGTTTTGCATTTGCGCGGACCGGCTGAAAAAGCTGACAGGCCTGGCCCAGCTTGGGCAAGGGGACCCCTCGCTCGTGAGTCGTCGGCGTTCGCTGCCATGGACCACGCTCGTCAAGACCTCTTGCGTGAACATGGCCACATAGCGCTCCAAGACAACGGACCAGCCTCACTTGCTGCGCTGTGCTGCCGCCGCGCGATCGATGAGTGAGCGGGATGCGCGGCCGATGGGACGACCGATGGGGGGTGTGACTTCAAAGGCGAGCCACGTTCCAAACACTCGGGACTGTTGGACCGACCTTGATCGGGCCCAAACGTGCTCAGCTCCGCTGGCTGCGCTGCTTCTTTAGGCCGAGCTTCCAGAACAAGAGCGCAGGCGTGCCGCGTCACTTTGCGAATCGCGTCCCGGCCAGATTGCTGACCCAGATTGCTGACCCAGATTGCTGACCCAGATTGCTGACCCAGATTGCGTCCACCGACGACCGTTCGGCCTCTGAGAAAGAGACAGCTGAGAGAGCTGAGCTGACGGCACACACACGGGACGCAAGTCTGTCCCAGCGCTGACGCCACGCCCCAAAACCGACCCCCCCCCCCCCCCCCCCCAAACCCACCTTTCCCCACCCCCCTTCCCCCGAAGCCCCATTTCTCCTACCGCACTGCCCAGTTTGCCCCAAGAAGACGACGACGAGTCGACGACGCAAGAAAGAAAAATAAACTTTTCTTGTGTTGTTTTGTTTTGTTTTGTTTGTTTGCGCCGTCGTTTCGTACTTGAGTTTTCCGTCGCCCGACGAAGCCGAGGCCCAAGAAACACAACACACATCATACAAACAACCACTGAAAGAGAAAGAGTCCTCTAGCATCAATGCCGCAAGAAAGAACTGATGAGTCGCTTGCGATAGCCTTGAAGCCTATTCTTTGATCACAGTCGTGCCAGAAATTGACAGATAGCACGTGTCCTGTGGCGCGGCAGATCGACAAAGACATCACAAAGGCCACCCGTATTCGACGGCGCAGTTTGCGTGGTGTTGCAAGTCGGCATCATCCGTATGGGTGGCTACAAGCCTACAAACGAGCCAGACATCCAAGACAGGCAGGCCAGGGGCGATCCAGTCAGTAGAACCTCGAGTTTCAACTGGCTTCACACGAGCTAGCTTGCCGAGACGGGAGCTTTCGAGCCGCGCGACGATGGCTGGTGCTCAGTCGGGGCTCAGTCGGGGCTCAGTCGGGGCAACTCCTTGGGCCGTTGGGTCGCAAACGTGAACGTGAGGGGAGTAGGACGAAACCCAGCTAGACCCTACATCTGTCTGGACGTGGCTAGTCATGATGCTGTGATGAATGCGTTTGAATCGGGTCCCAGGCGCTCTTACCTCCATCCACCTGTGCCATGGGCCATGGCCATGTGCTGGCGTCGGATGTCAGATGCAAAAAGACAGGCCGAGGCTGTTGGTTGCGTGGCATAGGTTCCCAGATTTCCAGATTTGCAGATTTGCAGATTTCCAGATTCACAGAACGCGCAACCCGCCCGATTTGGGGCTGCCGTAACTTGTAAGCGAAGCCCCGCTGTTTGCGTCGTGGCTTGGGCTCCGGCAGCCTTTTTTCATCTTTCTCTCTTTTTCTTTCTTTTTACCTTTCCTTAGTTAGTGACCTAGTGTCTGCTGCTCAGTCTCGGCGACCGAGCCGGATGAGGAATACGCCCGTGGCTTGGACAACTTCCCTCAGGGCGCCGCGCGCGTTTCGGGAGACGGCAGCAGCAGCCCGGTACAACTCGCTGATGGACATGGGGCTCAGCCAGTTTGCCGGGGCCTCATTGGGCTGCTTTCTTGCTTGGCTTGCTTGGACCTGCTTGGCTGGCTGCTTGGCTGCTCGGCTGCTTGGCTGCTCGGCTGCTTGGCTGCTCGGCTTGCATGACGAGAAACACTTCCAACTCAACTCCCTCGGCTGATTGGTTGCGCTCAGAACCTGGGAGAAATTTGTCATTTTGTCCCCCCCCCCCCCCCCCCCCCCCCCCCCCCCGGTCGTCGGCCCATCGCCGGCCCATCGCCACGGTCGTCCTGCTGTTGACTTGTTCGTCTGTTAGTGCTTTAATAATAGATGTCCTCGGGAGACAGGCCAAGCACGAGAAGGAGCTTGGAAGGAGCTTGGCCCCTGGGCAGCGGGGATCCAAGAACGGGCCGAGTGGCAGTATCACCGATGCCCCGATCGCCGTCGTATTGAGCTTCGTCTATCATGATTGGGCAACGCACTTTCCGACGTTGCACATGAGCATCAGCATGCATTTACCAACGAATCTGCTCGGCTTTGTGGAGAAGAAACCGTTCAGACAACCCCAAGACGGCCCCATGAAAACGACAGCGCTAAGACGGGGCAAAAGATGGACCTTGGAAGTTCGCACCCTAGACAGCAAAGCTGTCTTTTAGGACTTATTTCAGCTTTTTCTTTTTCTCTCTCTTCTCTCCCCTCTCTTCTTCCTTCTTTTTTTTTTGGCGTTTTTGGCGCCTTCCTTCAATGAGAGGCAACCTTTATAGGGCAAAGAGACGCGAGACCGCATACACGAATCGTCAAATTGGTGTTCATCACCATTCGCTAAGCATGTTAGAAAAATAGCACAGATGTAGAAAAACATACTGGACTGGGACATTATTTCACCAGAAATGACGGAAATATGCATGGAAGCGCCAGCGACCAAAAGAGAAGTAGCCGGGCACGAGAGGGGAGCACTCACAGAACTGGCTCGCAATCTCTGAGCCTCTCCCATCACGGCCAAGGTGAGAAGAACGAGAGCAACAAACAGCATCAGCAACAACAGAAACAGCACCAAGCTAGCTGCAGCCTGTCAAGTTGTGTCGTGAGCGCGTCCATTGAGCCACTCGACAGACAAACGGGCGACCAACGAACAGCCGATGGTGACACTCTGGGTCAGCACAACCAAAGCGGTATTCGTCCTGCCGACTCGAGTTGGAAGATTCACACCAATCATTTGTTGCATGTGCGGAGGCATACGCGTTGTCCTGCATGCCGCAGACAGTACCACGCGAGCTGCAGGGAAGCGGACTTCTACTTGGACGTGCGCTGCTCGTCTGGACGCTGCTGCTGACGGTTGTGGGCCTTGAGCTCTCGTGGAGTCTGGTGACTCGTGACTCGTGAGGCAAAGCGAGAGAAAAGAGTCCGAACCCATCGAAAAGCCTATTTGTCAATTGCCATGCAAGAAGCTCAGTGGCAGGGCCCATTGGCCCACAGGGCCACAACAAGGGCCACAAACAAGGGCATCGGCAGTCGTGACCAAGCGCGATCCACAATCTTCTCCCCATGAGGCCCCGCCTTCTGCGGTGGACCAGAGCTCTTGTGTCGATGACTCGCGAGTCGCGAGTCGCCATGATGGGCACAGAAAGACGTGGACAAGATTACAGCTCGAGCTGCCTTAGCTGCTTGGTCCGCCAGCCTTTTTCAAGCCATCGCCGTGTCCACACGCACCAGCGGCGACACAAAGCTCAATGACATGATGCCCCCCCCCCGTCGCATCCGCACGTTTTCCTCGGCTGTGCTCCGTTCACGATCATGTCTTGTACTTTGTGAGCAGTGCCGATCCAACACCCGACATTCTGGAAAGCGAGTTGCGCAACTTGGTACATGCCCAGTGGGTGCCTAGGTACCTAGTAGTCGCTTGTCTGCCAGATCTGCGTCTTAAGCGTACCGAGCTTGTACGACTAGGCTGAAAGCAATCCCCAATTCGCTTTTCGTACCCTGAATTTCGACGGAAGGACGCGTTGTTCCGATGAACCGGTCGCTGGTCTTGGCCCGTGAAAGCTAGTATATGGCAAATACGAAGGACAGAAATGGCCAACATGTCTGCCCCAGCCCTCAACACCATGGTGCGACGACGAAGTTGTCCGAATGTGTATTATAAGAGAGTCAAAATCCGGTCGCTTGCGCGGCCGGATGACAAGCTCACGCCATCCTTTTCAGCCCTGCCCTTCAGTCAATGAGGTGCTAATGTGGTGTCAATGTGGTGTCAATGTGGTGTCAATGTGGTGTCAAATGTGGTTGGACCTTGAGGCTTTGGGATACTAACTGGTGCGCGGAAGGCGTGCCATCGCGTCCGCGCTGCATCGCGGCCATGCGATCCCTACAGACACGCTAACAAGCGCCCCACGTCGATGGCAAGCAAGGGGCTCGAGGCTCATCAACTCCCCGACCGGCGACGATTAAGCTCGCTCAAGGCGCCGCCCAGACGGCCGCGGTTCCATGGTTCCACGGTTCCACCGGTCCACGGTTCCACGGGTCCTCCTTGCGAGGGGGCAAAGCCAGGGATGGCTTCTCACTGGACTGTCTGGAGTCTGGACGGAGCTGACTGCTCCGCCGCCGTGCTGCCGTCTGCCCATCTGCCCATGCCGCTACCCCTGCGGCCTGAGCCCGCCGAGTCTCGAGCTTTCACACACATGATGGACATGACACCACGAAACACACCCTCCCACCGAAAGACGGCGTGGAAGTGAATGGGAGTCGTTCGGGGAGGCATTGAAGATTTGTGTGAGATTTCTGCCCTATTTGCCGGTCTGACGAGATGAGCTTGTCTCAACTCGAGATGGAGCCCTCTTGACGCCCATGACGCCCATGACGCCCATGACGCTCATGACGCTTATGAAGTTACGACAGGAGCACTCGGGCCAGCAGCGGGAAGGAGAGATGGAGCAAGGAAAGAAAGACGGAAGGTGAAGGGCGGGTGGCGAAGGGGGCAACTGCCTCCAGCGCCCACGGCATCGACGGCGTCCACGGCCCACGGCCCACGGCCCACGGGTCTGTCTGCCCTGCCCTGCCCTGCCCTGCCCAAGCCGCCCCTGCCCAAGTCGCCCCTGCCCGAGTCCGCTGTCCACCTACCAGTGACCAGTGACCACTGACCACTGACCACTGACCACTGACCAGGTACATACCCAGCCTGCACAGGCTGCACCTTCCCACACACCCCTGTCCGGCGCAAGTGCAACTGTGCAAGTGCGCAAGCCTCTCGCTCGCCCGCCAGTGCCGCCACTGACCAGCACCCCAGCACCCCGGTCCGCCTGCAGCCCACCGCCGACTGGACATCTGGAGCCCACACCTCAGCCACTCTCTCCTCCGGACCACCACCCAAACCAGCCTGGCTGGCCCTACCCACCAAGCCTGTGCGCACAATGCCCTCGAGTGCTCCGGAGCGGCCGCCACAGCTGTTGCTGGTGCCATGTCTCAGTGGGCCAGTGGCCTTGATTATGCCCGTCAACTCGTTACCGCTGCAGGGGTAGAGGCGGCCTTCCCTCACCCTGGCCGCTTGCGCACTGCTTTCCACTTCCCACTTCCCACACACACGCCATGTCGCCGTCCACGATAGCGAGGGCCAGGGCCTGGGCCAGTACCGGAATAGACTTACTACACACGCCATATACAGAAGTCGCCCTGCCCTTCCCTCATCTACCCTCCATGCCCTTCATGCCCTCCAAGCCCCTCGTCGACATCCCGTTCCCTTTGTGAACATTTCTCCTCGTCAAGGACCTCCGACTCCCTGACGAACTTCGTCACCAAAGGAAGCCTCATAGACAATACACTGGTTCTTGTCTCATGCGTCTGCACCACCCTTTTCGATAGTCTAGCTTCTCATTCTTATCCTCTCCCCCCTTGGATATTTTCATCTCCTTATTCACAAAGACGACGGCGACACTTTCTCTGATCTCGGACACATATATCTTTGGGCCTAGCTCCAAACCTGCTCACTCGTTCCTACAATCAGCTTCTGAACATCCAAGCCAGTTAATAGCCACTGGGCGACATTTCATCTTGCTACCCGACGTTTCTTGGACACAATTTCAGTGCTTGCCTGGCTATTTGTATAAGCAAACCAGCACCATACACGATGGGGCCGTTCAGTCAATCTCAATGGCCCTCTTGGGCTTACTCGGACGTGTCGGATCAATTCTCGAACTACGCTCAGTTCTCGAATTACCCCGGATTCCTGGCCGACTCCATGGAAGCCTATCAATCCCAACACAGCCGTCTTGTCCCACACCAACAGATGTCGAGAACCACCGAATCGAAACCTCGACTTTCCAAGGAGGAGGTGGAAGTATTGGAAGCAGAGTTCCAGAAGAACCACAAACCTAGCAGTACAACCAAGAAGGCTTTGGCTGAATCAATGAGGGTAGATAATGCTCGAATTAACGTGCGTGGCTTCCTCGCCTCTTTATCCAAGTGTGTTATACCGGAGCTAACAGGTGGAGGATCAGAACTGGTTTCAGAACCGACGGGCTCGTGAGAAGAAGGAGAACAACATTAGAGAATATGAGGCAAAGCAGCAAATCGAGAAGGAACGAGCCGAGTCCGGCCAAGGTCGTCCATCAGCTAAGAATCGCCAGCGCGATTTTGTCGCCTCTAGTGCCCCGTTTCCCCAGCCTGCTGCCAGCTCGAAGCAACATTCTGAGCCATCTCTTTCGCCAAACGAACCATCTGTTCCTGACGAAATCAGTGATGCCGGCCAAAGTAGCGACTCAGACTCGACTTCTCCTCTTCCTCTTCCTCTCGAGGCCAAGCATGAGGATGTTCACATCGTCAACCAAGCAGACGAGGATGACAACTCGTGCACTCTGTCTGATCAGATGGATGACTTTCTCACTCTGCAGGAACACTTGCTGCTCAATGCCAGTAGCAATGCAGCCAGTCGTCCGTACTTTACTGGATTCGCACCGCTGGGGAGCATGCAGCAGAATGTGGAAAGCTATGTCAACGACATCGATGTGGATCTCAGCGCAAGCTCTTCACCTTTGGCTGACGACTATGATGTTCCATCGCCCGAGGGAATCGATATTGCCTCGCGTCGAAATCGGCGACCTGCTCCCCTGTCGATCGGTGGCAGTCGTAGCAACTCGTACGTCACTCGAGCGAACCAGGCGGCTTGCATGCGCAGGTTCTCCTCCAGCACAAGCTCAGGGCGTGTTACGAAATCTGTTTCAATTCCTCGAAGCCCCTTCTTCGATAGAAACGCGGCCAGTCTTCTTCAACGACTCCCCTCGCCTCGCGCAGCAGGTCGTCATGGATCAGCAGCTCCCCCTACTCCTGACACACCCGTCACCTTGCAACCGCAAGAGCTCCCGGGCGCTCCGATGTTTTACACACTTAATGGAAAGTTTACACCTCCCGATGTGGTCATCTCGGACCCTACTTTGCGCACCCCTCCTACGACGCCGGGCTTCTCCGACGGGCTGTTCCATCTCGGATCTGGCTACGACATGTCTATTTCAGAGGAACCCTTGATTGCTTCTGGCCCGAGGGGCCTACACACAGGCATGGAAATCATGGGCGATGCTACGCCTTTTGCCAACTACATGTCCAACAGCACCCAATGCTCAGCTCAACAAATGGCGCCCATGTACCAACTGAGTCAGTCCTGTTTCGGTTTAGTTGGCAGTGACGGCAACTCGGACTACAGCTGGTCAGACCTATCACCGACCACTGTCTCAACATCTTCAAACACTCAACAACGTTTCAGGAGCCTCAACAACAGGGATATTTAATATCTGCGCCAGATGAGGACGACTTCTGTACTCGTATTTATTTCACCTTTTTACGTCTCACAAGGAGGCGCTTCCATGTATAACATTGATCCGAAAGGACATGCAACACACACAAAAATCACCGTCTGAAACACTGTGTTGTTTTCTTATATCCCCGTCGAGGCTCCAGTACAAGACTGCATGCATGGTGCATGGTGCAGTGTCTTTGGCTCTTTTCTCAGTCCACAGGAGCAAGCTCTTGTAGTGCAAAGCACATGTTGGAAAAACTTGGTATTTGGTATTGTTTGGTGATTGACAATTTTCCTGTAAATGATTGGCGCTTTGATATTATTGGGGACAAGGCTACTCAATACCCAGGGGAGAGAGCATGTTTTTCATATGCCGGGGCGTTTACACGCCCTAGGTGAGTCATTTCTTTGCGAAAAGATGAACAGCTTGTCCATCTAGCCTCATTGTACTCTTTTTCATTAGCTAGCATCACCCAATGCAATTTTCATGCATTGTTAGAAGACGACACAAAGACGGCTACTCCATTTTCATTTCATTTCTCGTGTGATGTGAAGAGCATGCCTGCTCAACCAATCAACATGCGTTCATGCTTTCCATACATGATGATGCAGTCAAGCGCTGTATTATTTTACGTTTCACAATAGCTGTACGATTTGACCACATTTTTTTCGTCTTGCACGCGGGGAATCTCCTTTAACGGGCAAACCACACGTTTATGTGGAAAAAAAAAACCAGAGCAGGACCCGATTTGGGTGAAGGGGCCTTCTTTTTATTTTTTTTTTGCTTCTTTTTTTTTCTTGGGAAAAAAAAAGGAGGGGGGGGGGGTG
>SRQA01000882.1:0-15072 GCA_018360365.1 Claviceps citrina | reverse complement strand
TTCTTTTCTTTTTTTTTAAAAAAAAAAAGAAAAAAAAAAAATACAAAAGCAAAAGAAACACCAAAAAAAAAAATCACCATGAAGCCCAGATCGCCATTCCTAACAAAAACCCGCCTTTTAGACCCCTCAACCCCTCGGAGCTGCAGGTCCTACGGGCGCAGTACGAAAAAGAAGGCGACATGGTTGGCATCCAGACCAAGTTCAACTACGCATGGGTAAGAGAACCAAGCACAACATTCTCCTTTCCCCTGAACGAGGAAAAAAAAAAAAAAAACACATCCTAGAACCAAGCGCATCCAACTTCCAACTCACCCACATCCTCCAGGGCCTCGTGAAGTCCAACAACCGCAACGACCAACAGCTCGGCGTCCGCCTCCTCTCCGACATATTCCGCCTCTCGCCCGACCGCCGCCGCGAGTGCCTCTACTACCTCGCCCTCGGCAACTACAAGCTCGGCAACTACGGCGAGGCCCGCCGCTACAACGACCTCCTCCTGGACAAGGAGCCCGCCAACCTGCAGGCCTCGGACCTGCGGCAGCTCATCGACAGCCGCGTCGCCAGGGAGGGCCTCATGGGCGTCGCCATCCTCAGCGGCGTGAGCATCGCCGCGGGCGTCATCGGCGCGTTTCTGATCAAGAATGCGAGGAAGAGATGATGATGATGGATGGATGGATGGATTGCATTCCATTTGGGAGTCGGTCAGACATTTTGGGTGAAACAGGGGGCGAATCCTTTTTCCCTCTTTTTTTTTTTCTTGTTTCAAATGCGCCACAGCGAGATACAGAAAAGGGGCCAAGGGTAACTTAAGGGGGGGCGGTGGAATGGGTGTACGTGGCCTCTATGCCGGGCCTTTGACATGCCGGACAGTGACTGTTATTGATGTCTTTCATATGCCGACGCTGCAGGGCACACACACGGGTCGCGAGTCCGCCATGTGCAGGCAAAGACGAGCAGGCGAACCAATAATCAATCAACAAGCAAGAAACAAATCCACGCAGGTCGGAGCACCGCTTCAAACGTCGGGCACTGTACATAGATACATACATACTGGCAGTAAATGCTCGTGCAGCGCGTGAAACATGAACGTGCTTGGCTGAATGTCATGCTCTCTTTTGCAACTGCTCTTCTTTTTATTCACCTTCACAACAAGCACAGGAGAAACACCTCGACATAGTAAAGACAATGAAATCGAGTAAGCTAAGAAAATGACAAAGGAGCCTGACCGACGAATTTTGTGTCGAACCGTAATAAAACACAACCCTGCCCAAATCACCACTGCTAAAAGAATATCATAGTTACTGTCTGCGACCCTCTCGTCAGTCAAGTCATCCATCTATTCCTGTCCAAGTCGAATCCGCAGCCAGTGCTCCAACCAGGTGTGACAAAGGGTATATGGGGGGAGGCCACGAAGACGACGAGGCCAAGATACAAACGTGGCCGACCAATCTTTTCCTCAACATGTGGATTAAAGAACGCCAGCCACAATTGTGTATGATAACCTGTTGCCAAGTCCAAGTCTTCCTGCACACTGGGGATGAAAAGAAATGCGGCCGCCAGTCTTCCCAAGGCGAAAGAGTGACTGGCCAACCAGTTCCGCCACTATGTGTTTGTGACCATTCTCGCCCAGTGGAACAGAGCAGTGTTCCCCCCTCCCAAACCCTTTCGTCTGGTAAGCTCGAACAATGAGGGCTTCACCGTCGAGCCTCTGATACAACATCTCCAATGGACAGAAACTCGTTTCCAGATACCAACTTCAGGGCTCACTGTCACACAATCAAAACTACTGTCTCGTTTTCTTTCGTGATATTGTTGTAGTGTGTCATGGTCTGCAAATTCCTGCTACTGCATGACTGAGGACTTGCTTAGACGGCGGTCAGCGGTGAGTGCCACCTTTTCGTGGTGACAACTTTTGAGCAGGGGTGATTAAATGAAAAGTGTAAGATTAGAAACAAAGGAAAAACTGCAAGGAAAAGGCCGGCAAGGAAACAAGAAGTCCAAGTACAAGGAGAGGCGTTGAGCTGCTGGTGTATTGTGTATGGCGTGTCGTGAATACTCAAGACATTGATCGTAGAGAAGAGATGGCGGCAAGTCATGGGTCACTGAGGACTCGGAACGATGTCTCGTCAGCACGACTTAGCGCAGCGAGAAACCCTTGCGCTTTCCTTCCTTCTCCAATGGCCTTCCGCTCTCGATACGTTGCTTCTTGTCTTCGAGTTCGGCCCGCTGGCGGTCGAGTTGCTCCTTCATCTCTCTGTGACGTGCGTAAAGCTCTTCTTCCGACTGCTTGAGCTTGCTCTCCTTCTCAGCAACCTTTTGCTGGAAGACCATCTTCATCTCAGCCTCCATCTTAGCCAGCTTCTGCTCGTGCAGAGCACGCTCCTCCTCTTGCTTCACAGCAGGATTAACCTCCTTGAAGACGCTTGGGTCTTGCGATACGCCCATGGCGATGAGCTTGTCGGTACGGTAGTTCTCGTACAAGGTGTTGTTGGTGTGCTCCTTGAGTTCTTCCATGTGAGTTCGAATGAGCATTTGGCGCAGCTTGACAAAGTCACAATGCTCCTCGTTGTCGACCTCAATGATACCCCAAGGGTACTGACGTCCACGAACAGCGCGGCCGTCAGCTGTCTTGATGTCATTGGTTGCACCAACAACAGCAAAAGGGACCTTGGACATGATCTCGTTGTTCTCGGCAATGGTCTCATCATCATCCATCTCATATCTGGGTCCCTCGAAGATTTGAATGCTGTGGTGCTTGATGTCGGCCAGGATCTATCACGATTTGTTAGCTTTTCTGTTTTGCCTGGTGCTGACACGGAATCCATGTGATTGAACCCCAGAAAAACTTACGCGAGCCTTGAAGCTGAGAATTTCGTCATCGGTGAGAGTATCAGACTTGGCAATCACAGGAATCAAGTTCACTTTGGTGTGTAGGCGTCGCATAACCTCAATATCCAGAGGCTTCAAAGAATGGCCAGTGGGCTGAATGAAGAAGACACAAGCATGAATTCGGTTGTCGACAATGTTCATGCGATTGACCTTGTTCTCGGCATCGAGATATGCGTCATATCGACGCTCGATGTCGTCAACAATGGGACGCCAGGACTCATCATTGTTGACAAAGTCGCCAAATCCAGGTGTATCCACCACAGTCAAGCGAAGACGGACACCAGCCTCCTCGATGTCGGCGCTGATGGCCTGAATCTGAACAGTTTTGGGTACAATGTCGTGGCTAGGACCCTTGCGCTCTCTAGGGGGGTACAGAGAAGTGTTGAAAAGAGTGTTGACTAGAGTAGACTTGCCAAGACCGGACTCGCCTGATACAGACTTGTCAATAAAGCAAACCCAGACAAGCCAAGAGATGAGACAGTGATGAAGCAGGAGATTGCCATGACTCACCAACGACCATTACATTAAAGTTAAAGCCCTTACGGACACTCTTCCGGTGCCACTGGTTGGGCAGGTTGGCAAAGCCGACATAGCCGGTAAGCTTGCGTCGTACGATATTTCGGGTGTCTTGAACAGACGAAGGAGCAACCTGAGCGGGAACTACAGTAGCACTGTCAGAATGGCGAGCTTTGGAGCCGAGGTCACGGATTCAGACTTGCCGGTAGGTGGTGATGCGGGAGATGCAGTGGGAGAGTCTGAGCCGTTGGACGCTAATATAAGCCATTGATTAGCAAAGACGATGCAATCCATTGTGACCAAAACGACAGAATAGAAATAGTGTAAAGCAGTGCAGAGGCCAAGGAAAAAGGCGAACTCGAAGCAGTGGCCGAATCGGTTGCCTTTTCAGAGCTATCGCTGCTACTCTCGGTCACCGAGTTTGCTGCTTCGCGCTGGATGGTTTCCTCTCCAAGGAATGGCGTACATGACTCTGATAGAGGGGGGAAATTCAACGCAGACAAGTGAGGCTGATGCTCCAAATCGAGCATACTGCGAGACTGGAGAGTCGTTCCGGGACTACTCGCACATGTTGGAACCGACAAGCAGAGTGCAGCTTTTCCTTGCGTCGCCGCACCACCACTCGGTTTCGCGGGAATCATTGCAGCATCGGGAGACAAGGTGGCTTGATCTTGTCCAGTTTCAAGCTGGCTGCTCCGGGTGCGAGGTCTGACTTGGGTCGCCATTGTCCACATTCGTTCTTGATCAAAGCAGGCTTCGTCTCTGAGGATGAACAACTAGTATTGCACGAGAAAGGCTGTCGAGTCCAAAAAAAGGGAGACGCTGAAAGTCCCAGGTACCAATCCAAGAAAGTGTAAATGTAGCTCAAGGTATGTTCTTTGTGAGAGGATTATGATGGAGACTCGCGATCGAGAGGGTACGAGCAATACGTGATGGATGATGGATATCCGGCAGGGAGAAAGAAAATTTTCCATTTGCCACGAGGGTATGGTGATCGGCCGGTCATTTTTTGCAGTTGCATCCCGACATGGAGCTTCTCCATTGGCAAGCAGGCACAGCTCGCGGGTGTTGAAAAGGGAAACAGAAGAAAGAATCGTCTTACCCATATCGGATGTATAAAGAGCGATCGATCAATTTTTTTTAAGAATGAAATCTTTAGAAAAGGTACACTTGTCAGCTTGGTCAGAGAGGAGAGCTACGACGAGATCAGAAGGAAGGGTGGCCTTTCATCGACACACAGGGCTAGGACGACTCTGATCATTGGAAAGTGAAGAAAGAAGTGCTCAGTGTTCCCAATCTCAGACCAGACAGGGTCGATGCGTGCGGCAGAGAGGACAGTTTTAGGTAGAAGCGCGATAACAGGAGGAAGTGCAAAGCAGGCGATGACCTGTGGGAACTTACCAAGGGAGAGGACAGGAGAGCCCACAGAGAAGGTGCACGCGCGTCGAATGGGAGGAAGAGGAAAAAAAAAAAAAAAAAAAAAAACCGACGTGGCCAAGACTTGTCGACAACGAAAGGCCCAGGGTCGGCACACAAGAAGTCGATGAAGGAAGTAGCAATGATGAGAAGAAGGACGAACGAGAAGTGAAGCTGGAATTTGAAGGGCTGGTCGACGGAGATCGAGGAAGGGGAAATTTGGGGGGGGGGGGGGGGGGCGTGGTGGATGGTGAATGTGAATGGTGAATGGTGAGTGGTCACTGGTTAGTGGTGACTCTGACTGTCAGGTCAGGGTGGGAGGGAGTCTGCCAGAATTTATTGGAGCAGGAGGGCAGGCACGACTGGCCTGCGCCTGCTGTGGCCATGGCACACTCTGTTGCTAGCCACGCATCCAAGCTCTCTCAGCTCTCAGTGACCCAATGGCTCTGTCCAGAGTTCAGTGGCTCGTCCACTGGCTCTGTCAAGGCCACGGTTGCCCATTGCGCTCCGAGACGGCTCTTCCACAGAACGAACAGCCTTTGCACTAACAACAACCTTTTCCCGCAAGGCAAGGGCGTGGCGCGGTGGTGCTGCACCGAAGGGGCTGGTGCCGGGCTACGCCCAAGACGGTCTAGCGGCCAGCAGGGGAAGCTCGGGGCACAAGCGTCACGGCAGAACTGGCGTGCGGGGCCGTGATTGGCCGCAGGCAAACCCAGCCCGCCAATCGAAGACCATACGGGCGAAGATTTTTGCGGGCCACGGGGGGTGGACAGGGGTGGACAAAGCACATCACATCGGCCATGCAGCAGCGAGTGTAGCAGCGAGTGGAAGATGAGCTGGTGAGGTGCACCGTGTGTGCGAGGTGCGAGGTGTGGCAGTCTGGCACATGCTGAGAGGTAGCAATGCGGTCGCTTCAGGGGCTGCCAAAACATCAACACGGAGAACGCAGTCGTGGTCTGATGCCAACCCAAGCGGTTAAGCAGTCGGGCGCCAGAGTCGAAAAAAAAAATAAAAGATTCAGGGGGCATATTGTGGCGTCGCGCAGTTGATTCGAAGAAAGCTGGTTAACTTGATCCCCCCCCCCCCCCCCCTTTGTTTCTTTTCTTTTCTTTTCTTTTCTTTTCTTTTTTACCATTCGGACACAATCAAGCCACAGGCCCGCAGTAGCCGGTAATAAGAGCCCAGGGGCAAATGCTTGACACCACTAGGACAACTCAATCCGACAGCGACACTTCTTTCAAGAAACAAAATCCAACCCAAAACGTTGGCGTGAAGACAAGCTCGATGGGGGGACCCTGGACTCCTGGAGCGCCCAGTGGAGGCTGGGAAGGTCCCCACGCGTCAGGAAGCCTAGTTGTCCCGTCCATGGTTGGATGGCGGCCCGTAACGCGGCTTTTACGGTTTGGTCCGTCCCACGTAGCTTCATGCACCATCTCGTGTTTTTCTGTTGAGCAATGAGCATACCGCCGCTCCTGTAGCCATGAGAAGAAGGAGCTGCACATCCTTTTTTATGGGGTGGCTGGTGTCGTCGTCGCGCATGGTGTAACTTGTACGGCCGTGATCGACCCCCTTCGTTGGCCTGGCAGGCCGAAGCCAACAAGGGACAAAGGTCGCGGCTATTGCAATTTGTCGCTGGTGCTGGCAGCCCGGCATGGCCATGTTGGCTGTTTGGAGCAAAGAGGTGAAAGTCCAGGCAACCCCTTTCGAGCACATGGAGCCAAGGAATCTTCTGTCGCAGCGCAGGAACCGAACTAAGAGCACAATGCCATGATTATGAATGGAAAAATCTACTTTACATGTTGTAGCACCTTGGTGTCACATCAACAGCGCTCTGACCGACAACTTCGGTCTACAGGTTCGCTTGTTGCGCGGCAAAGAACTTCTTCGTCTCCGCGCATCGTTCGCTCTTGCAGCTCGGGCATCGCAGACCCAATTGGTGGGAGCAAGCCAACCCGCTGGCCAAATGGGCCTTGGCAATATCAGCCAGAGCCTCAATGAACACCGGGCTGCCATTCAGACTCTCTGCCCGCTTCACGGTTTCTGTGTGGCCGCTCTCGCCAATGACCTCATGGTCCAGTTCGTACAGGGTTTCGATATGGTCAGACGTGAAGGCAATGGGAATGAGCACCAGGTCTTTCTGGCCCTTGGCAATGTACTGCTCGACAGCAGTGGCCGTCTGTGGACCGAGCCAGGCGGACGGGCCAACCTGCGACTGCCAGCAGAGGCGGTAAGGATTGGAAAACTTCAATCGCTGCATGACCGCGTAGACGGTTGCCGCAACCTCGGCGGGATAAGGATCGCCCCTGTTGACAACAGACATGGGGAGACTGTGGGCCGAGAACAATAGGACGACGTCTTTACGGCGCTCTTCGGGATATTCAGCGAGCTTGGCCTCGATGTTTTGCGCAAAGGCTTCAACCAGGCCTGCATGCGCCGGCCACCTGTCAATCACACTCCACGATATGGTCCCAGAACGAGTCCCGTCCGCCTGCTGGTTCTCCAGCCGGTGCCTCCACTTCCACAACTCATTCAAGCTGCTCCCCGTGGTAGAGCAGGAGTACTGCGGATACTGTGTGAAGGCGACGGCGCGGCCACCTCGCCCATTGCCGAAGCCATCGGCAAAGAGCTTATGATACATTTCCTCCGTCAGAGGGTCGGCATATCTGAAGGCCACATAAGGCTTGTGGGGGGCAGTCTCTGGTGAGATCTTGTCCAGAATCTTGCACATCTCCGCACACTGGTACTCGGACCATTTCCTGATCGGAGAGCCGCCGCCAATGGCAGCATATTGTTTCTGAATCTTTGGCGTTCGTCGCTTGGAGAGAAGCGGGCCGATGTATCCTTGGAGTCGACCGAGCGGAATCAAATCACCGTCTGACTGGGAATTGGAGGAAGCACATTAGACGAAAGGCACGAATGAGTGATTTGCTGTGGCGGGGAGCTGGATGAACTCTTACAAAAAGACGGCTCAGGAAGTCGCCGACATCATTGGTCGTCGACGGACCGCCCATGTTCAGAAACACCATGGCAGTCGGGCCCCGGGATCCTGTGGCATCTTGGGTGACGGGCGGGACTGGTGTTGCCAAGTGCCGCCTCTGTTGTGCGTATTGAGGCAAGACGAGCCGAGGAGACAAGTTCCTCGCCACGCCTGGCAGAAGACGCTGCGCAGAAATTCGAGACGACATGAATGAAATGGCTTGTTGAGTTCCAAAGGTTGGGTAATCAGCACCTGAAGGGGGACGGGATTTTAGCTTGTCGAGAAATGGCGATGCAGTAGCTTGAACGGAGCTGCCGTGGTTATCGAAGTACCTGTGGAAATGTGTGACAAAAGCCGCTAACCAAGGTCGCTTTCTAACAATGCAGAACTCTAGCCAATGACGTGGTAGATATTTACTGGTCAGCACCACGTGATGTCGCGCCGGTTCGACGCGCAATTGGGAAGCGCACGGAGGAGACACCGTCTGTTTAGTGAGTGGACTTTTATTGCGCGTTTGCATTGAGCTACGGACTTTGGGACCCACAGCTTCATAAACAAAATAAGGGTAAGACATCTACGGGCCGCTGTGGACGATGTCACTGATGTGGCGGATCGTGTGAGAAGCTTTTTTAAAGTTTACGTCCCTTTCCTGGCATTACTGAGACAGAAAAAACAAAGAATATTAAAGATGGCAGAACCCGGCCAAGATTGGAAACGTGAGGATGAAGAAGATGGTGACCAAGAGCTCGATGAGACGGTAAGAGCGATCGAAAATTCACTCGCCTGCACATCAGGGCGAAACTTTTACTGACAGACTGTAGAGCTACAAGGCTCAAAAGGACGCCATCATCATGGCGATTGATGTCAGCGAGTCCATGTTGAAGCCTCCTGCGCCACACAGTTCCAAGAAGGCAGATCGAGACAGTCCTCTCGAGGCGGCCCTGAAATGTGCCTATCATCTGATGGAGCAGCGCATCATCTCCAATCCCAAGGATATGATGGGCATTCTCCTCTTTGGAACCGAGAAGACCAAGTTCCACAACGAAGAAAGTGGACGCGGTGGGCTGGGATACCCAAACTGCTACCTCTTCATCGATCTCGACGTACCGGCCGCCGAGGATGTAAAGGCGCTCAAGGCTCTCGTTGAGGAGGGGGAAGACGAAGACGAAGCTCTGAGACCATCGAAGGAACCAGTCCTCATGTCGAATGTGCTCTTTTGCGCAAACCAGATATTCACAACCAAGGCTGCCAACTTTGGGAGCCGCCGACTCTTCATCATCACCGACAATGACAACCCGCACCCAGGAGACAAGGCAGCGGCCTCTGCAGCAGCGGTCCGAGCCAAGGATCTGTACGATCTGGGCATCACCATTGATCTCTTCCCCGTCAATCACCATGACTCTACATTTGAACTGTCCAAATTTTACGATGTAAGCTGTTCATGCGTACGCTCATACAGGCCCTCATCGTGCTGCGAACTAATCAGCGAAGGACATCATATACCGTGATCCGGTTGCGGAGGTGAATAACGTAGCCGTGCCCTTCTCAAAGTCAGGCGACGGACTATCGCTCCTCAGCTCATTAATCTCCAACATCAACTCGAAGCAGACGCCAAAAAGAGCCTTGTTCTCCAATCTTCCCTTTGAGATTGCTCCAGGACTTCGCATCTCAGTCAAAGGTTACAATGTTCTTCATCGGCAAACGCCAGCCAGGACATGCTACATTTGGCTGGACGGCGATACGCCTCAAATAGCGATTGGTGAAACGACCAGGTTGGCAGAAGATAGCACTAGAACCGTTGAGAAAGGCGAGATGAAGAAGGCCTACAAATTTGGCGGCGAGTATGTCTACTTCACCCCTGAAGAACAAAAGTCGTTGAGAGATTTCGGATCTCCCATCATCCGAGTCATCGGCTTCAAACCTCGCAAGCTTTTGCCCGCATGGGCCAGCGTGAAGAAGTCAACCTTTATCTTTCCGAGCGAAGAAGACTACGTGGGCTCGTCGCGTGTCTTTACAGCGCTCTGGCAGAAACTGATCAAAGACGACAAAGTTGGCCTCGCATGGTGTGTCGTCCGGAAAAACGCGCAGCCTATGCTGGCGGCCATCATTCCTTCTCGGGACCGTACGGACGAAGAGTCTGGGACACCATATCTGCCTGCCGGACTTTGGCTATACCCACTGCCCTTTGCGGACGATCTGAGAGACATCAAAGCGCCGTCGGAAGTGACCCGAAGCACCGATGAGCTGACGACCAAGATGCGAACGATTGTGCAGCAGCTGCAGCTACCAAAAGCCATGTACGATCCCATGAAATACCCCAATCCAGCATTGCAGTGGCACTATCGGATTCTCAAGGCCCTCGCGCTCGAGGAAGAAGTGCCAGAAGAGGCGGATGATGCAACCAAACCCAAGACCAGAGCCATCAGTAAGCGAGCAGGTGGCTACCTGGAAGACTGGTCGGGCAAGTTGGAAGAAAATGCCGGCTCAGCCTCGTCAGCAAAGGAACTCAAGCGTGAGGTGGAGGATGATGGCTCTGATCAACCGACGAAACGACGACGGGGGGGCGCATCGGAGTCGCAGAAACCATCGCCAACCATGTCGATGGCTGCGCTCCGAAGTGCGATTGAAAGCGGGGACATTATGAAGATGACAGTTGCTCAGCTGCGGGATGTTGCTGGGTCCAAGGGCATCAGCACTACAGGCAAGAAGGCAGAAATTGTCGATAGGATAGAGACGTGGGTGGATGAAAACTCATGAAGGGCTGTGTGTAAGGTCCTTGTGTAGGCCCGTGGACCTGACATGAACTGCGCGGTACTTGTCATGCTTGTCGGACTTGTGTGATGCTTGTGATGGCTTGAGAGGTGCCTTCAAGGTTGTTGTTGGTCGTGATAGAGTGGCAGAACGGCCATGACGATTGTTCATGATGGCCATGGCCCATCACGGTCATCACGGTCATCACGGTCATCACGGTCATCACGGTCATCACGGTCATCACGGTCATCACGGTCATCACAGTCTCTTCACAGTCTCATCGCAGTTTTAGCCCAAACTCCGATTCTTGACGGCCCGGCAGACCCACAAGTTCACAAAGAGCACGCGCGGCCCCCACCAATCGGCCCCCACCAATCAAGCTCGCGACGACTCTGGAACCTGTGCCAGCTCCGATCACGTCCGTCCAACATGACAACAAAATTCCACTGCAAAAAAAAAAAATCCCTGTCCGCAGCGTGACCTCATCCCGCGGCCAGCGAAACGCGTTTCCAAAGTCGCAAGTGTATCAGCCAAGCAGAAGCACCCTACCACGAGAGCCTCTCTTCTTCTTCTTTCTCTTCGTATCCGCCGCGGGACAGCACAGCATCACAGCCGCCCCCGCTGGACTGTCCATTGCCCCCGATGGCCGACTTCCTCGCCAGCTTCAATTTCGGGGCTCAAAGCAACGTTCCGCGCGGCAATGGCGCGTGCGCGTCCGTGTCGGAGCTGGAGGAGCGACTCCGAAAGACGATCCGGGAAAAGGCAACCGAAGTTCGCGCAGAGCGCGTCAACACGACATTCGAGATTGCAGGGACGTCCGAGTTCAGCATCGGCGCGACGCAGTCGCAGTCGCCGGATCAGGACACAAACCCAGTCGATCCCTCGCTGCAGGGAGGCGATAGAATGGAGGCCGAGATGGAGCATGAAGCCCAGCCGCAGCCGCAGCCGCAGCCGCAGCCGCAGCCGCAGGTGTATACCGCGCTCGCGGTCCTGACGTCCCAGCCCAGCTCGAACCCATCGACCCAACAGGCCGTCGCGGCACAGATCGTCGGCGCCGCGAGCGCAGCCGATTCGAGCTCGTGGATACTCGATCACTCAGCATTAACACCGAGCGGTGGCTGGGCCTTTACCTTCCTCTGCGCCGGCTCGACTGCTGTTTGGAAGATGCAGAACGAGGGCAGAGCCAAGGCGGTCGTGGGAGACTTCAGCAAGAGGGATCCGGATCCGGTTCTCTTCAGTCGTCCGGCTTTCGATTGCAGAGGACGAATCATTGTCTCCTTTCCCAAGAAGGAGCGCAAGATCACCGTCAGATATGACCACTTCCCGGTGCACAAGACGGTGGCTGATCACATGGAATTCACGAAACCGCCGCCCATGATCGGACCCCAGAAGCCGAGCAAAGCGATCCTGATCGAGGCCACGAGAAAGGCACAGAAGGAAGCTGCCAGGGCCAAGAAGAAGGCCTATCGAGAGGCGAAGAAACAGCAGGCCAGGGAGGCCCGGGAGGCCGCGATTCGGGATGGTACTGCGCCACCGAAACCGAAGAGGAGCAGGAAGTACAAGGATAGGGAGGCCGCCGGCCAGCTTTCGTTGGCGGACCAAGCAAGCAGAGCATTGGAGGATGCTGATGTGATTCAGCTCCAACATGCAATCTCGTACGAGGACGCGCAGAACGGGCATGCTGCGGGACAAGCAGCCGGGTCAACGGACCGTCCTGCGTCCAAGGCGTTGGCCCTTAATGTGTCGCCGGAAGAGGCGGCGCGACGGATGGATGTTGCGCTGAAGATGCTCTCCGAGGCCGGGATCGATCGCTGCACGCTCTCGGCGGACCAGCTGACCATCTTTGCCAATCAAGCGCCGGATCTCCAGAAGGAATCGCTCAACATGCTCATCACCTACGGGGCCGAGAGGCTGCAGATTATACACCCGAGCAACAGAGAGAATTCCAACTCGGTGCCGCCGCCTGCCACGGCGCCACCGCCGGACGACAGAGACGGCGGCGGCGGCGGCGGCGGCGGCGGCGATGGTTCCGCGACCACAACGAAGCAGTTGGTGCTGGGTGATGATACGCCTGCGAGGAAGGGGAGGTCACGGCCGCCGGGGAAGTCAAGGCTGTCCTGCTTCCAATGCAAGAGTCGCAAAGTCAGGGTGAGAGAGCGCCTACGGCCCAAAGAATGGCAAACACGACTGTTTTTCTTCTTCTTCTTCTTCTTCTTCTTCTTCTTCTTCTGCGCTGAAACAAAGTTGATCTGCTGACGCGCAAAAACATGACTAGTGCCCCAAGGAGAGGCCGGCTTGTACGGTGTGCCAGGCTGCCGGTCATAACTGCCAATATCCGCCACAGCCGATACGGAAGCGGAAAACGACGTCTGACGCCGCTGTGGTTGAGCAAGAGGATGTGACCATGGTCACGGATGCGGATGCGGATGCGGATGCGGATGCCGAGGCGGAAAAGGTCGACGACGCGGCAGAAGCACCGGTCCATGCCGTAGTAGCGCGCTCTCATGGCGAGGACGACGATCACGACAACGACGGCGACGATGATGGTGATGGTGACGACGACGACGACGATGACGACGGGGGTGACGACGACGGGGACGACGCCGCCGAGCATGGACCCTCGTATGTCGATCCTGCACACGAGGCGCAGGCCAACAGCGTGGACCATTACCCAGCAGAAGCATACTCGTCCTATCCGTCGGCGCCCATGGGCGACATGTTTTCCAACGCGGCCAGCGACCCCGTCCACGGCGTGCACGAGCGACCGGCTTCGCTGCCCTACTTCCAGTCGGCCTCCGGGCTGTCTCTCCCCCAGCCCGATCCCCTGGACGAGGTACCGCGCCCCCAGCTGGGCTCCGACCTCGCCCTGCCGCAGAGCACGGTGTACTATCCGATGTACGGCACCGCCGCCTCCGCCGCCGCCGCCGAGGTACCGCAGCCGGAGCGTGCCGATGCGCCCTACCAGCAGCAGCCACAGCAGCAGCAGCAGCAGCAGCAGCAGCAGCAGGAAGAGGCGAGAGCGAGCAGCATGGTGCGCCAGGCCAGACAGAGCTCGAACGGAGCGGCAGCGGCGGCGGCGGCGGCGACTGCGACTGCCACTCCTGCTGCCTGGGGCCAAAACACCAGCGGCCTGCCCGCAAAGACGGCCACGGCGCACACGCACATCTCGCCGTCCGTCCAGCACGGCGCCCTCCGCCGGACGCAGAGCCCCGACCAGGTCGTGGCGGCGCTGCACCGGAACCAGCTGCAGGATGCGCACCTCCTCGCGCACGCGGCGACGAGCAGCCAGCGCTACACGCCCAACTCGAGCGTCAAGATGCAGCACCTGGTCAACCACTCGCCGGCCAGCAGCGTCCACGGCGTCGTCCACGGCAGCAGCAACGGCGGCGGCGGCGGCGGCAGCAACAAGTCGCCCTTCCAGCCCATGTACAACCCGCGGTCCAAGTCCCAGCAAGGCCACCGAGACGGCAGCACGTCCGTGCCGCATCGGTCCAGCAGCAGTGCCTTTCAACTGCCGCCCGATCGCGTCAGCAGCACCACCACCACCAGCGGCCGTAACAACAACAAAAACAACGACAGCCAACACAGCCAAGGCCACGGCCACGGCCTTGGCCTCGGCAGCAGCAGCGGCAGCGGCAACGGCAACAGCCTGCCCGGACGGCTATCAGGCAGCGGACAGTCGTGGGGCCGGCACAACGGCAGCAGCACGGCGAGCATACTGACCGAACAGCCCGACAAGATTGGCTACAAGCCGTACTCGTACCAGAAGAGCACGACGGGCGGCGGCGGCGGCGGCGGCGGCGGCGGCACCAGCAGCGCCTACCCTACCTCGTATGCGGCGTACGAAGCCGCTGCCGGGGGGGCCGGCACCACAGCCATGACCATGGCCGGGGCGTACGACTCCCTGGCGGCGCAGGGCGGCAGCTCGTGGGCCGAGAATCGTGGGCAGATGCCCCTCGACGGTGCCACCAGGCCCGAGTATCCGCACCAGGGGCATCAGAGCCACCACCAGCATCAGCAGCAGCAGCAGCACCACAGCCATCACCAGGCTCACCAGGCTCATCCGGCCCATCCGGCCCATCACACCCACCACACGCACCAGAACCGCCAGACGCATCAGCCGCAGAGCCAGAGCCAGAGCCAGAGCCAGAGCTGGCAGGGCCTGGGGGGCCAGCAGCACGGCAGTGCTCTCCAGCCGGGGCAGCAGCAGCAGCGCCAGACCTTTGACTGGGCGATGCACGATGGCTGGAGCAGAGGTCATTAGACGTTTGGGTTGGGGGGGAAGGGTATGGCGAGGTCTCCCGGGGAAGCACCTACTACCTCGAACACAACACACGATGCGTGGATGTTCTTGCAGGGCGTATGATGGATTGTTCTTGTTACATTTCCGCGTTGTGTGTTTGTATTTTTGTCACATGTTTTTTTTTTTCTTCTCTTTTTTTTTTCCTAGTTTCTTTTTCTCTTTTTTCTTCTCCCCCTTTTTTGTCTATTTTTATCCTTTTTTTCTTTTTTTTTTTTTTTTTTTT